>JARKIB010000282.1:0-168332 GCA_029378385.1 Mycena metata
TCGATAGCTCCTTCTGGTCCTCGTAGCACTGCGCGAGCACCGACCACGCCGACGCCGCGCGCGGCTCGATGCGGATGACCTCGAGCATGATGCGTATGGCGGCGGGAAGATCGCCGTCGACGTACGCTTGGTTGCCGTCGCCGATGAGCATCTTGGTCTGGAAGGACAGCGCCGGGCCGGAGCTGCGGTCGCTCTGCACCGCAAGTTGAATTAAATGGCGTGTAAACCAGCAAGCGGACGGAAATTCACCTTACGCCACTTGCGCCCGACCCCCGATGCAGCGCGTAGATCTTGGAGATACTCCGTGGTGTCGTAGATACTGAAATCCCACTCTTTCGCAAGCATACCAGCACTAGACGAGCCCTCATTCAACCGGATGTTTTGAACGAGGCGCCTGGACAACAGTGAGCAAGTTGCTGCAGAACGTCTACGAGGAATGTACGAACTCAAATTCGCCGCCGTCAGCTTCGCCCTCTGCCTTGACGGTGAGCAAGGGTTTTACATCTTCTTGGTTTTGGGGGTCCTCGTCGTCGTAATCGGAATCCGAGTCGTCGTTCGCTCGTTGCGTCCGAATCATCGTCTGTCGGGTCCCATGGGCTGCTGCGCTGTAAATGCAGAAGAAAACCTCACCAGAGCCTTCGCCGAGGGCTCTTGCTAGAAGAGCCTTGTCATCTTCAATCGCCTCGAGCTTCAATTTCAGCTCGGGGTTCATCGTATGAGTCAGGAAATCTTCGAGGAAAGTAACTCTCAGTCACTTGAGCCTCCTGGGGCGGTTGGGGAGCAAGATCGATGGGGAAAGACTTGACTTGAAGCGAAGACGACGAGACGAGAATTTAGACTAGAAAATCAATGACTAGAGCTTAGTGGTTTAGAAAGCCACAGTTAAGGTGTGAAACTGCGAGCTTTAGAGGCAAATATGAATCGCGAGAAAGAGGGAAAGGACCAAGAGGGAAGCGGTTATTGGCCGTGCCATAGTTAATTAAGCACGTAATTTTGCCCAGGAAATAAGGTTCAGGGAGCTCTAACGCGGCTCCGCTCAAACCTTAAAGAGACGCGAATTGGCCATTCGAAGCGCAAAACAGTCAAAATTCCCGGTTCCGTCCGACGTTGATTTGTTTCCCCGTCTTGCTTGGGCGAGCCTGGAAGTGGTGCGTTTTAAAGAGATTGTGTTGACGCAGTTCATCGTGGCCGGAAAACAAGGGAGCAGAGTTGGTGGGAGTGGGCAGCGATCGAGCCATCAGTAATCTCTTTGTACATGTTGATTGATAGAGTCGCACCGCCAAATTCTAAGGCCGAGTCGCCGAGGCATTTTCAGGGTGTTATCCGGCATCGGGGCCGCCAAAGGTTGGAGACAAAGTTCGAAGTAAGATATCGAACTGTGATTTGACCGAAGGGATTTGGAAGAAACTAAAAGTTAAAATTCTAGAAATGCTTTCTTAAGGTCAAGTCCCCGCATTCAAAATCCCTTCGGTCAAATCACAGAGCTGTATAGCTGAATCAACTTTGTCACCGGAAGTTTTTGTGCCGTAGCCGGCAGGGGTCAAAAAACGTGGTCCGGGGTCAGTCACACTCGCAGGTGCCGAAAGCGTGACATTATGTGACACAGATACAATATTTCATCTCCCGTGGTTGCAATGGATTCAACCTCATCTAAATTGCATACTGCCCATTTTCACCTGTAATATAATAGGTTTACCTAGCTTTTGAATGTGGTATTTAAGTACAATGGGAGAACTCATGAAAAAGGTGTGCGACACTGATTGATGTGGCTGTGGCGCTTCCCATCGGCCCATCTGATCTCCATCGCTGCCCACTCCCAGAGTTGGAGCACTGAGCAGAGCTAAGATGGACCCACCGGGCCTGCGCCGGCCCGTCGCTGAAGCGAAATGATGATTGATGGCAACAGTTGACTTGTGTCCTCAACCACCATGTCGCAGATAATGCCAGCCTCTCCCCAAATTTCTCGAGCTTCACGAGACGCTATGCTCTCACCTGCTTACACGGCAGCCTTACCACAGCTCGCACGCTACGACACCAACACCAAAATTAAGGCGCCCGAGCGAACACTTCTGAAGTTAGACCGAGCATTACTGGAATAATACGTTGAGGATATCGATACCGAAGCGTATTTTCACTTGCTCAGCGCCTTCCATCACAGTTGTTGGTTGATTTTTTTTGACTTGTGTCGCATCGGCTCAAATCAAATTTATATGGTTGGGAAAGAAGAGGATACGTGATATATAAAGTTCAACCCACTACGACTTCTTCAACGCGTGCTCTCGGTGGTATATCCACCGATTGCGTGGTCTACTATCACAATTAAGACAGCCTTTGACTGCAGTCCTCAAGCTCTTCCGCTACCCTGCTTGCTTGTTGCATCCTCGCTCATCTTGACCATAATTGAGGAAGGACACAAGATAATCTCAATCGGACGGACCTGAAAGTGATTTATTAGTTCTCCGCTCGGGATGCCAACACGACACCGTTCCAAGTAAATGTGCACCTTGAAAACGTCGCTTCCAACGAGAGTTGAGTTGAATCAGGAAATGCCGGCGAGATCAAATATGCATGACGGCAATCAGCGGCGATCAAGGTACCGCATTCAACCTCTATTGGTCCCGCAGGTCGAAGAAGGACCAATGAAAATACGCCCAAATGCCTGATGTAAATCCTGACAAATTTCCGGGATTTTGGCCTCCAGGCCTGGTGAGAATCCTGACAAAATCAAGGTCCTGGGCGCGATGGCCTGGTGCGAATCCTGACATGACCGCGTCGGCGAGAGAAAAATTTCAGATGAGTGGTCGAGCGGCGCCGATTTTGCTAGAAAACACGACCATTTGGACGGAAAACCAGCGTAAAACTGCGGCAGGAGGAGAAATTTGCGATGAACCGGGGCTGCGGCGCTATTTTGAGCGAAAAAAATAGGCCGCCTATTGCAAAATTCCTGACATTTTGGCGAAAATTTGGGCTCTAGGCCTGTGTCAATCCTGACATTTCTTCAGCAAAACGGTCCTGACATTTAGGCCAAAACAAAATCAGGCCTTCACCCGCATTTTCATTGGTCCTGTCGAAGAGAGGTATCCCACATATCTGGTTACATGTCTTGATCCTGCCTATAGTCGTTGTCCAGGTATCACGACGCGTTTACGGGCCTCAACTCGCTGAAATGTTCCCTGGACCGGCGCTTTTGCGGCGCGTCGGTCGGATCGGCGCTCGCTCTTTTGCGACGCGTCGGTCACTTGCGTTCTCGCGCACCGCAGTCGACGCGTTTTCGGGATCAACTCTACTCCTTCAACCTTCAATCTATTTATTCCGTGTTCAACGTTTGCGACAACGCGGTCCACCAGGAAGTTGAATTCGTTTTCGAATCAATACCTTCCCACAACTCAAAAACCTTCTTGGCATCTGCGCTGTCCCCTTCCAATGGCATCTCCGCTCGGTCTTTCCTTTTCTGCGACGTCGCCGCTGCTCAACTGCAATAACGCAAACAATATATTAGACTGCGATCTCTCCCGAGCTGTCCGCGATCTCTCCCCAGCTGTCCGGTGGCCGCCTCGCTTATTGGGTCAGTTTCAGACTTTTGACCGACGCGTCAAACGTGGCGTCGACTGGCGTCGACGGGTCACCGCAGCGCCCACAAGAAACACTGATGTAGATGAGGTTTGATGCCCGCCGGGTCTCGACTCTTGTAGCGGCTAGCACTTGCGAGATGATAACTGGAGATCTCCAGCAGACGGACAAGTCGGCGGTCTCTTTGACGGCTCATGGTATGCCCTCTTGACTCTTGTAGCGGCTAGATGCAAGTCGGCGGCCCTTCATGACGGCTCGATGGCAGTTCTCCTCCATTTTTTTTTCAGGGGCCGCTCACAGCTGACCTGCTAGGCCGCCAGCACATCCTTCAGTCTTGCTATTTTTCTAGTCCTCGAGGCAGTCGGACATTGGAGGCTCAATCATCGGACCGAGTTGAACCTGATCTTCTGCGAATCCGGCGTATGCTTGACAGAGGCGAATCGACGTGTATAGACGTAGATGGGCGGGGGCACTAGTGGGCACTGCCTGTAGGGTGCAATAAATTTCCTTGTCCCGATGATCGTGATGCAATTTGATGTTGATGAGTGCAAGTTGAAGATGAGTAGCTCAAGGAGGGACACTTGGCTGCTGGTATGGATGGGAATAACTTCGAGAGAATCCCGGGACTCGGGATTTGAACAGTGGCGTCCAGCGCTAATTGTGGCACAAGAGCAAGACGTGTTTGTGCCTGGCTGCGACTTTATTAGATAATTGCACTCCTGTGTGCCTCGAGGGGCCCGCTCTCTCTTTCTCGTTTGGACGATACATACTCTGACTGAGGCTAGCGTTGAGCAGACGACGTTTTAGACGACGGAGGTTAGCTGTGAGTTGTGATACTAATTTTGAATGTTGCCTGTTCCTGATGCCAGTGATGTGCCAGAACCGGGAGACCTTCTTTGGTCCTCACCACACTCCCTTTCCTCACATTCCTTTTTAAAGTCCCCTCGCTCTTTTGGGACATGTTCACGCCCCCGCCCTCCCCCGGGCCCCCGCCCAAGGACCTCCAGGATGGCATCTTGAGCGCCCCCGACGCCGCATCCTCCACACACCCAATGTCCCCGACAACTTTAAAACGCCGCATCGGGCGGCGGACAAAGTGGACGGTCATCCTCGTCCCTATTGTCCTCATCCTTGTCGGTGCCTCCACCCGCTATATCACGCACCCCGCGGCGTTTGATATGTTCTCCGAGCCATCGTTAAATTGGGAGACTCTCCCAGATCCTGCTTCCGGCTGGAAGCCCCACAAACGGCACCCCCTACCAGCCCCAGCAGTAGCAGCGGTATCGAATGCGCCATCAGGTTCGGTACTGGCGTCCGGGGCGGCAAATTCGTTAGCAGCCCTAACCGGAGCGGCGTCCGCAACATCAGCGACAACTACCGAGCCGCCGACATCGCAGCAAACCATCCCGACCGTCCCCTCCTCCGCCCCGCCCCTCCCAACGCCGTTTCCCCAGCCGTTTGACTCATCTTTGAGCCAAAACTTCTCCAGTGTATCATGTTTTAATTTCTTCACCAACATGACGAACACTGTGGCCTTTCGAGCATGTCGGCCATTCTCAATGCTCCTACAGAGCTCTGACGCGTTCATTGAAGTTCGTGCCCCGCCTAGTTTATTTTTCCCTGACTGACGCTCTTCATAGGCGCAAGATGACCTGGACACTTTGAATGACATTATATGGGGGACATGTAACACCAGCGTCGACTACAGCGACTGTTCCACTAATATGGCCTGGTTCTCCACGACCCTTACGTCGGCCTGCGCAACCGACCTCAAGGAAGGGAATAGTATGGCGGTGGACACCCAACTCGGTACGTTATACCCCAATCTTGCTACCGTTTCGTGTTCTCACTCTTTGCATATAGCATTGAATGCCTTCGATTTAATGCGGAGCGCGGGGTGCCTCGTCGACCCCACGACGAACTCCTACTGCTACGTGGACGCCGTGCGGAATTCTAATCCATCGGACACCTACTTCTACTCCCTCCCGCTGGGAATCACGATGCCGAATAACACCATCGCGTCCTGCTCCGCATGCACAAAGAGCTTGATGACGCAGTACTACGGCGCCCTGAACAACGATTCTATGTCGTCAGGGTTATCAGGGCTGCATGAGACGTACGCGAACGCGGCCAAGATCGCAGTGGCGGACTGTGGGACCGCGTATGCGACGCTCACCAGCTCCACGGCGACCGGCGGCGCCCTCCCCCAGCGGACGCCCCCAGGTCTCATCGTCCTAGGCACCCTCCTCATCATAGCGCTCTCCTCCCTCCTATTATGATGATGCGCATCGCTTTGGCATGTGCCCTTGCGGTCGCTACAGACAGACATCTACCACCCCCACGTTCTTTACTGTCACTCTTCACATGGATTTCCATTCTCTTCCCACTTGTTTTCTTCGGGATTGAATTGAGGGTTGTTACATAGCGCAATGCATTGCTCGATACTTACACTTTTCGTTTATACATTATTTATTCCCTTCGCGCTCGCATTGCTTTCACCATTTCTCTCTTTCTCTCACTGTTATGCCCTCGCAACCTGTGTTATATTAGAATCCACGCCTAGCGGCTTCACATACTCAGTACTCTTACTTTCACATCGACACTCATGGCCGTCTATTCGCATCGCAAGCTGTCTCTGTGTTTAGATTATATGCAGATCATCGTGCCTTCTTATATATGCGAATGTCAGTTGGCGGAGAAATCAACAGCGGGAGGTGCAGATCTGATAATATCAGGATCTGACTGAGATGATTTTGTGTAAAACGCCGCTGCACACACGCGGGCTCGGGTGAAGAGCGATCATTGCTTGACGTCGGCGTTAGAAGGAAAGTGTGATTCAGCTTCATGCAAGCGGCAAGAGCGCCAGGTGCGTTTCAACTTTCGAGAGGAGATCAAGAGTTGCAGTATCAAATCAGCTCTCAGGTCTCGACCCTATATTTCCGCCCCACACCACGCAGTTGACAGAGGGAAGAGTGCTGAACTGCGAGTTGACAGAGCGGGTTGCTGCATGGAGCAAAATCACACCACTCATCCACGCCGCCCAGAAAGGAAATTTGGCGGCGTCGCTGGGATCGCTGCGCTTGAGCCCGAAGAATTGAACTAGGACGCGCGATGTGCTTTGAAACACGACTCAATGACGGGAGCGCCGGTCAGAACCAAAGTAGACCATGAAATTTGTAGTACATGTTACAAGACTTACAGCTGGCGGCTGCGTGTGGTGTGCTAGCGATCCATTCCTATACATTCTGCTGATCCTTTAGGCATACAACTCGGGGTGGTCGGCCTTGATCATGTCCGCCGCCTGATTGAAGTATCAGCAAGGAATCCTTTGGCAGTACGGCGACCAGCTTACCTTCTCCGCAATCATATAGACAGAGTTCTGGATGCGACAGTCCGGAATCAAGGGGATGACCGAGGCGTCGATGACGCGCAAGTTGTGGATGCCGTGGACGCGCAACCGGCCGTCGACCACGCCTTGCTTGATGTCCTTGCTCATGCGTGTGGTGCCGCAAGGATCTGGAAAGCCTTCAGTCAACTTGCGACGAAACAAAACTGGAAAGTACGCACGGAACCCAGTCTGCGAGCGCTCGAGGATCATCTTGTCCATCGCCTCGTCAGACGTCCTGGGCATCGGCCACGGGTAGTCCTCCTCGATGATATCTTTCATTCCCTCGCCATTCATCACGATATTGTCGACGAAGCGAACACCTTCGCGCATCGCCAAAAGATCCAGATCATGCTCGAAAAAGTTGATGTTGATGTTCGCCTGCTCGAGCGGATCCGTCGACTTGAGCGTCACCGTGCCCGACTTGGAGACGGGACGAAGCAGGTCGACGATGATGGTGAGGTAGTCGCCTTTGGGCGGCGTCGGGATGTGCCACTGGAACGCGTCGCTGAACATGGGCACAAAGTCGATCTCGAAGTGCGGCTGGCCCGCGGGGCCGAAGGGGTCTTTCCCGCCGTTCGCCGCCTTGGCGGCCTCGTAGGCTGGGATGCCACGAAGGCGGTCGTCAATGCGCGGCAGCCCGACGAGTTCGAGCAAGCCACTGGTGTAGGGTCCTCTGTTCTTCCAGCGGTATGCCGAGATGGCCGCGTCTTTCTCTTGGCCAGCGCGCAAGAGGTGGTGGTCGAGGCCATAGCCATCCTTAAGCCTAAAAACGTGGGGGAGGATAGGATGGTCGAGAAGATGCTGCCCAACGTTGGGAGAGTCAAGCACCTGCTCAATTCCAAACGCCTTGAGCGTCTCCGCGGGCCCGATGCCCGACAGCATCAGCAGCTTGGGCGACTCGTACACGCCGCTGGAAACGATGACCTCCGCCTTGGCCCTGTACGACTCCTCGGTTCCGTCCTCGCGGATAACGACCACACCGACGGCGTGGCCGTTCTCGATGATCAGCTTCTTGGAGTTCGTCTTGCCCAGGACGGTGACGTTCGACTTGCCCACGAGATAGCGCCACGAAGAAGAGCGTTTGCCGTTGTAGATGCTATTCAAAGACTTCCACAAACCCCCCATCGTGCCGTTGTGCACATCGTCGGTCAACGGCTCGCCCATACTCAACCAGGCCTTTTTCAAGGCTTGGCGGAAGGGCTCGACTTCGGGCACCAGGTGGGAGTGCGAGACAGGAATGGGCCCATCTTTGCCGATGTAGGAGAGCGAGGGCGAGAACAGCTTTTCGTCGTCGTGATAGGTGGCCGGCTGGTGATAAACGCGGGTTAGTCAAACGAAAAATACTTGATAGACAAGTTTACCTTGTAGAAATACTTCTGGCATTTCTCCCAGGTCCACTCGTCGCCACCAAAAGCAGCCCACTCGTCGAACGTAGCCGCACTACCGGGGATCCAGGTGTAATAATTCAAGCAGCTGCTTCCGCCGAGCGTCTTGCCGCGCGTGTTGGGTTTCTCGACGCGCGTATAATCGGGGCGGTCAATCATCGTCGTCTGTGATAGTCCGTTAGTCCAAGCCGATGAAGTTCACTCTAAAACACCGCACTTTGTACCTCCAATCGTACTTGCTGTCACGAAGCTCGAAAGCTCGGGCGGGGGTCATAATCTCGTCGATATCGCCAGGGTTGGTGATGCCCGCCTCAATGACCAGGATTTTGACCTTGGCATTCTCAGCTAGACGGCCCGCAACAGCGCAGCCAGCCGTTCCGCCTGAGAGTTGTGAAATAATGTCAGCAATGTCGAAAGATAGCGCGGGAAATACTCGCCTCCCACGACGATAAAGTCAAATTCTGTGTTGCTCATTTCGTGTGCAGGGGCGCCGGTGAATTGCTGAGATTGGAGCGGGTCGCCACAATATTTATAGGCTCCAGGACGCTCTGCGAAATTTACGTTTCCCCACAACCACCGTCAGAACCCGGAGGCTTAGAAGTTCTCGAGAATCAGGAAGACGTCAGTGGCTCCCTGTGGCTCTGATGAAAAGATTCTTCTCGTTGGTATCGGGCTCATTCGGCTTGCAGGCCGAGAAAATTGTTGCGCTACCAAGGCTGGTATCGGGAATGCACGAAATCGGTGAGAACCGCCGGGAGTCCAGGCCAAGTCCAATGTTGAGAACGGTTTCGTTCGGTGTTGTCAAATTTAGAACATGTTCATAAGGCCATTTCCTGAATTCTACGACCAGCCATTTGGCGCACTGTCAACGCACGGGCTTCCTTCAAGTGCGCACGGGTACTTCATTGTGGTGCTTCCGTGCGAGAGTACATCGCATGATTCGTGGTGGCCGCCGTCTCCTCGGATGTCAGAGCAGTGAACTTTGAGGAGCAGTGAGTTCGAAACTTGTCCAAATCGGGCGATTACGGATCTTCACGGACATTGCACCGAAACTTTCCGCTCCGATTTCGTTGTCGGAGAGAGAGATATCATGATCGCATAACGCGAAGTTCAAGCTCTCGCACGTACGTACGTAGTACGTACGAGAATTTGAAGAAATATGCGACCCGGATGGAATCGGGTCAAGCATTTGCCGATCATAGCCGGTTCCTGCTTCTCCCGCGGGACCTTGAGCTCACATCCTTAAATTCCGCCATGTCTGTTTACATTGCCGCTTGTTTAGTAGGGTTTTTGGGCGCGCACATAGAAGTGGAGCCAGCGGAATATTTGCGAGGAGGTGGGGTTCTCAGAAGACAGAAAGCGCCACCCCGAGGCCGGCAATAATTTCGCGTCAGGAGAGGCTCCTGACCAGCGATTATCGGACGGACTAGGTTGACTAGGTTTATTGTTTGCGAGAAACTATGTATCGTACATTGGCTAAGTGTGGCGACCAAAGTCCAAAGTCAAGGTCCTATCCTCCGTCTTTTATTGTTTTTAGAAATGGAAGGATCCAGCGTGTCGTCGATGGAATGTTTCAAGCTGCGCGCCTCACGTCCGTGCCGACTTCGCGGTGGTGGCGAAACAGATTCTGACATCGCTGAGGACGCAGGCGGCGAGAGAACAATGCTGGGTATGAGGGGAAAGGCCGACCGGGGGTCGTCGAAAACGTCGGGCCGCGCATCGAAGGCCAAGGCCTTCGAAATCGAAATCGGCGAGTCCGGCGAGTGGGGGGTATGTCGAGGACTGGAAGCAGGCATCCTCGAGGATGGGACCGGCGTCACAACGACACTGGGCACGAGGGGGAAAACCGAGTCACCGGAATCGTCTGGCATCTCCCCGGAGGTTGGGAATACGGAGGTAGTCGGCTTGTGGAACGGCGCGGCCTCGCCTGAGGACTCCAGGACTCCTCCGAAGAGGTCCAAATGATCGTAGCGCCCCTGAAGCTCGTCGTCTTTGAGGACGGGAGTCGCAAGACTGAAGTCGGTGAAAGGGCTCTCGTCGGGCGTCAAGTCAAAGTCTTCGAGGAGTGTATCCATTGGGGATGTCAAGTACGGGTTCGGCGAGGACGAGACATTGTGGCGCTGGAAAGTCGTGCCAAAACCCCGAGACCCAAGGGATGCTGTACGAGCGCAATAAGAGAGGGAACTTCGAGAGGACGACTGATGATTACGCAATAAATATTGTTCGACTGGTTCCCCCATCACAACAGGATCGGTCGCCCGCATCCTGAGATAATTCTCCTTCTCTGAAAAGAAGTTGCTTGATAAGAAATCGTTCGAGGGCGGCGAACGTGTTAAGGCATCCCATGCACTGTAGTCCGGCTGCGGCAGCAGTGGCAGGGCGGCCTGGAGATCATTGTTAGGTACGAAGACCTCCAGCATCTGAGGCGGCGGGTCATCGCTAGTTATCGGGATATGGTGGTTCGTGAGGCATGCAACATGAATCCAGCGACTTTGAAGACCCTGGAAGGCGGGGAGGGGATACCCAGGGCCAAACCCATATTCGGCGAGTATCGAAGGATGCCAGTTGGCTTCGCTCAGGGTTGGGGACGAGATGGTCGGAGAGATTAGGGCCATTTCGTCATCCACTGCAAAAATGTGAGTTCTGTACGCTAATCCAAGCGGTACGACTAGCTACCTTGAACGTTAGCGGGCACAATGATTTGACGACGTTCCGGAAAGCAATCTAGACATGCTGAATCTCCGTCAGTCGAAGCGTTCTACAAAGAAAACAAGGATCTGCACCTTCGGCAACTTCTATTCGGAAAAAAAAGGTTAGAAAAGTGGAACGACGCGGTCAAGAATGCGTACCGTCTCCAAAGATCTCCCGCTCAATCGCGGCGACAGAGGGTAATAGCGGCCACGTCTGCAAAGAACGACGGCATTTAGCGCTAAACGTCTCATCCCAATCTATCGTGGCCTGCGAGAACTGCGCTCCGATCGTAGGACCAACAAGTTGTTGAATGATCTGAGGAACGGTGGGACGATCCTCGGGTCTGGCCTCCCAGCATTTCTCCAGCAGTAGCCAAAGGCTATCGTCGGCGGCGATTGTCTCCGGACGCTTGGGACGAAGCCCCTGTGGCACCATGAGGATGACGGTCACGTCGCGCGGAATGTCGAAGTAGGGTGGCTTCCCTGTCAACATCTACATGTTTTGCTTGTCAGCGTCGTCGTAAAGGAGGAGAACTACCAACCTCATAACAAACGCACGCGAATGCGAAAACATCCGATTCGAAGTGGTTTGTCGGGGCTTCCGTCGACGCTAGCAGTTCAGGGGCCATGTATCGGGGAGTACCGCCCCGTGCACTGACGGTGGAATGCGTGAACTTGAGGGTCATCGCATCGGCAATAGAGGAGAGGCCGAAATCTGCGACACAGGCTCTGCGTGAAGGAGTTACCAGGATGTTCATCTACAGGCAAGGTGAGCATTCACGACTACCGCCGGACATGAACGATATAACATACGCCCTTGAGATCTCCGTGGACCACATGCTCGCTGTGCAAATACTCAAGGCCCGTGGCGACGTCTAGCATCTGTACCAAACGATGTTAATACGTCGTATTTTGACTTTGGGTATACTTGCAAGAGAAACACGATCGGTATCTGGCGGTGCGTTTTGCAGAAATTGGAGAACATGTCCGTTTTCCATGGCGACACGAGACAAAGCCTTCGCTCTAGATAATAGAGGCCGAAGAAGGGGAGGACATTCGGATGGGAGAGCTGGCGCCAAATGACTGCTTCGCGACCAAAGTCCTATAACGTCGTTATTGTGGAAACCATTTACTCGAGATTACAGGACCTGCCTTGATTTGCAGCGCAGCCCTGACTTCTTCGGATTTGAACAGTCTCATTATTTTCACGGAGACGTTCTGTCCGCTAATCAAACCCTTCCAAATGTCGCCGAACGCCCCACCGGCTACTTGCTCTCCGACTTTCTCCATGCCGGTGAGAGTGAAGCATGTAGGATGCAGTCCTGATGATCGTGAAAGCCGCAGGAGAGCTTTCGACAGTCGCGGGCGGGCTGATGATTCGGGGAATGAATCTAGCAGCTAACGGGCAAATTAGCGATCTACTTTATAGCTCGTGAACGACCTACGTCTTGCAACAGATCCAAGAGCTGTTGCGCAAGCTCGTCCCGGCACCTCAGCAATTGTTTGTACGTTTCCCGTTCACGCAGGAGTAAGAGTAGCTGCTTCTGAAGAGCGTAGACGTCGCTGTACAGGCAGTCAAACATCCCCTTCGCGATTATGTGGCTGCCTTCTGGGTAACGCTACGGAGGAATTGATACAGAGAATCACAATGAATCGGAACGCGTACCTCCTTGAGCGTTTCCTTCAGAATGTCAAACAGAGTTTTAATTCCAGAGTGGTAGCCCGCGAGACTCTGTAAAGTATCCCACTGCCCCCACTCGCCAAATAAGCCTTGAATCTCATCGAGTTGTCTATGCGGTCGTTTAATTGGGTCTATAAACACGCAAGCATCCAACGTACCCTTGTGACAGTTCTTGCGGCAGAGAAAGCGCGTAGATAATAAAGTGCTGTTAAATTCAATGAAAAGGCGCGCAATGCCGAGGTCGATGCAGGACCGACCTTGGGTATCTTGAGGCGGTTCAAGGAATCATTTCCAATGTGGTCAAGAATCGGGGTGGTTGTGGGGGAAAAATCTTGAAAAGGTAGAAGGGTCCGCATGCTGCGCGCGGGGTGTACAACGGGAAGGAGACCACCCACGGTGGCAGAGCCCGAAGCATTACCTGCACGCAGCTGGGCCATAATTAAACAAAAGAGCGAATTGAAGGGTAGGGAGTTGCTTAGTGAGAGAATACAAGGAAGGATCGCCGCGGGATGATCTGCATCGAGATATATGCAGCGAAGTATATTTTTGCACAGGCTGTGGCCAATCAGTACGAAGTTTGTTGGCATCCGCAAAGCTGTTAGATTAAGGCTCTTCACAGGGCTCAAACGCAGCGTCAACGAGTAGCAGTGCAAGCTTTTTGCCATCTCCGCGGTCCATAGGATCCAGCGCTATCAAGCCTTCGAGAACGTTTGCTGAAACTTGAACGCCAAGAGACCCGACGCAGTTTCTGTCACAGGAATGGCCAAATAACAATCGAAAGAGGGGCATAAGTATATCAGTTGCAATCCCCAGTTCATGTACAAAGCACTGGACTGCGTCCGACTCTGCGAGCGCAAGGATGATGGAAGTTTGAAGGAAAGGAATACGGAGATTACGTCATCGGTCAAACCAAAACCATAACCACGACGGCAGCGGACTGAATTCTCGCTTGAATCTCGCCTTGTCCCCTACTTCCGCCCTTCAGCTTTGGCTCTGAATCGCCTGCGTGTTCCTTCCTTGTTGTGTACCGCGGTATACTTCTTAGTGTCCCATGAAATCTTGGGCAAAGGCTGGCACTTGGAAGTGCTGGATTTGGAACGTTGAAGCTCTACAGCCCTGTATCTCAAACACTCCAACCTTGAAATCGTTTCCACGCGCTCCAAGCTTTAATTCCGCAGCCTTCACATCTCTGTGCAGGCTGCAGCGCCTTGAAGCGCTAATCGCTCTGCTCCAACTGGGCTCTTGGATTTCTCTGCGGGACGGATGAGATCCTAACTAGTCGTTCTCGCATCCCTGCCAGATGGCAACCACCCGTCGGCATCGGACCTTGCGGTCGTGGAGCGGTCATGGTTCGTTCTTCAGCGAAGCGCTACAACTCAGACGACGTGGACTAATACTTCATCTTTCCTGGTTTCAACTGCGGCGACAAAAATCACACTTCAGCGTCTCCTGCTCCGCTCAACTCTTCAAGATTGCGACCACTCACAGCCCTACAAGCTCTTCGAGTCTGCTATTTTGGCGCAGCTTTACAGCCCCGGCAATATCTATGTACTTCTTCGACTGGCGTTAGTCGCTCTACGGCAGCTGTTCAAGATCGGCTCTCGAATCTTCTCTCTCAAGTCTCCACTGCTTCGGTTCAAGCTCGACCCTTACATCTCTCTGATTCTTGTTCACACCTGCTGCGAGCAGGGACTTTGTCCACCAACCTTGATACATCTGGCCGATTCTTAACGTCGCGCTTCAAGTTCAGCACTCATGTACCCGCCGCACGCTTGTTGATTAGGCACCGAACCAATAGGACGAGACCATCGAAAATTCGATTACTGTCATGTACTGCCTTCAATCGTGGTGAACAGTAGATGCAATATCGCCTCCTAGCGCTTGTCCCATCTCCTGGCGCTTAACCTCGGATACACCCTTTGCCGGGACCCCGTTCCTCGCCGGCTGGTCACCGAGAACGACTTTTTTCTCGGTCGCCCGGTATAAGTTTACGAGACTTTTTCAGTACTTATGTGGCCGCGACTCCCGGTACAAATGTCTGCACAAACGGCGTGCACTCGAGACCAGTTGCAGAGGACCCAATACCATCGTTTTTTATATCCTACCGCTCGTCTTTGTCAGATAAGGACATCGTCAAATGTTATCCCATTCGGTGCCGACGTGCCCGCTGTGAAACGGCTCCCCGATGAGTTCCCTGTCTCTGCATTTTCTGAAAAATTAGCATCGGACCTTATCCTGGGAAAGAGCATGTCTCACGCCACTTTGTCGGCGTAATTTGAGAGAAAAAAACAAGGCAAGGGTAAATGAGAGGGGGAGAGAAAATAAGAAATTCCCTGGGCCTTGCTACAGCAGGCCTGTCTTCATTTCTCGCATTGGGTGTTTATTTTCTTACATTTTCTTTTGTTTGTTTGTGCCAAAGTTCCCACGGCCATCTGCACCGCCCACCCGCATCGATTTCACCCTTTGCTATCGTGTCTGGCGGCGGCAAAGGCCTTTCTCGCCTCTCCTCCTCCTCCTCGACCCCCAAAAATCCTGTACGCCTTGTACAAAATCAGGCCATCCCTGTCTGACCAATCCACGCCCATCTCCGACGCCGAACAGCTCTTTTCTCCTCTAGTTCTCGCTCCCCTGTAATCTCCGATCCACAGCCCTTCGGAAACCCACAATCTCGACGGTTCACCACCTCCCTTGATTCCTGGAACTTGCCATGGCGGACATAGTAGCAGACATCGATTTGGACTCGGTCATTGACCGACTTCTTGAAGGTGAGGTGTCACTTTCCCTGGGCGAAAGATTAGGCGGGAATGGGACGGGATGGTATGGCGAGGGCGTTGGATTTGGTCTGGCCTTCACTGCGACACGTTCCGTGCGCCCGCTGCGGCCTCCCGCGACCCTGTCCCAATCAGTCTCGGGGACGTCGGAGACGCAGTCGGGCCAGGCATTTGCACCCTCTTCAACGGTTCGCTGACAACATTCACTCCCAGTGCGCGGTAACCGACCCGGCAAACCCGTACAACTACAAGAATATGAGATCAAGTACCTCTGCACTAAGGCGAGGGAGATCTTCATTAATCAGCCCATTTTATTGGAGCTAGAGGCACCAATCAAAATATGTGGTACGTCGTTGCCCGCTTTTCTCCCTTTGCTTTCATGCATCTTGAATTTCTTTGAAAAAGGCGATATTCACGGTCAATACTACGACCTCCTGCGCCTGTTTGAATACGGCGGCTTCCCCCCGGAAGCAAACTACCTGTTCCTGGGCGACTATGTTGACCGAGGGAAGCAGTCGCTCGAGACTATATGTCTCCTCCTGGCGTACAAGATCAAGTACCCTGAGAACTTTTTTATTTTGAGGGGGAATCACGAGTGCGCAAGTATCAACAGGATATACGGGTTTTACGACGAATGTATGTACCTGGCTCTACCATTTTCCGACTCGCTTACGCAAATTGCAAATTGTAGGCAAACGCCGGTACAACATCAAACTCTGGAAAACCTTTACCGATTGCTTCAATTGTTTGCCAATCGCGGCCATTATCGACGAGAAGATATTTACGATGCACGGCGGGCTGAGTCCGGACTTGCAGTCCATGGAACAGATACGGAGGGTGATGCGGCCGACCGACGTACCAGACACTGGTGAGCCAGCCCAGTCTTCGGGGTGCCTTGCGCTGACTGGAACCCGTGTTTAGGCCTGCTCTGTGATCTCTTATGGTCAGACCCTGACAAAGATATCACTGGATGGTCTGAGAACGACCGAGGAGTTTCGTTTACGTTCGGGCCGGATGTGGTGTCGCGCTTCCTGCAAAAGCACGATATGGACCTGATCTGCAGGGCGCATCAGGTGCGTGGATCTGCGGACCGTGCGGCTTCCCACAGCTGATAGCGCTGTCCCTTAGGTCGTCGAAGACGGGTACGAGTTCTTCGCGAAACGGCATCTAGTGACATTGTTCTCGGCCCCAAATTATTGCGGCGAGTTCGATAACGCTGGCGCAATGATGAGCGTCGACCAGACGCTGCTGTGTTCCTTCCAGGCAAGTCCCCCTCCTTCGCGGTATCGTCTGTCCATTAAACCTTTATCTTTCCGTAGATCCTGAAGCCGGCGGAAAAGAAAGCAAAATACCCCTACGGCGGTATTAACGTCGGACGGCCCGTAACACCCCCGCGCAAGCAGAAGAAGAAGGATGCGAAGTGATGGGCTAGACTTGCGGGTAGTGGATGCCCATGTGCGGCGTCGCGGACCACCCCGCGGCGGCGATACACGCACTCTTCTCCGTCCCGGTTTCCGTCGTCTCCCACATATCACCGCCGCTCCTCGCTCTCTCTGGTTCTCATTCCTTTTATTTCTCCGACCCTCGCTTGGCCCTTTCATCTTCTCTTTCGACACACTCGTTGCGTTGGTCCTCCTTGGTGGTGTTGGTGGTGGAGCTATCGGTTGTTTTGTGGTCCTGGTTGTGCCTCTCAGGCTGTCGCCGGCCAGCATCTATCTGGACAAGAGTACGCGCGCCTCCTCGCTAGGCTCTAGCTCGTCACTAGTCCTCCCTCCCCAGCCGTGCATATAGTAATACGCACATCCATCATTCATCTACACGCTAAAAACTCACTCCTCATCCATCTCCACGACACATACACATACATATGTACCGTGTACCACCAGACAGACAGACGCACCGATACCACTTATCACTGCTGCTACTGCACTCATCCGCCATCCACCGACCCTTCCACGCACGCTTATTAATCTTACTGTACAGTTGTATTTTCCGTTCTCGTATTTCTGTGGCCGCGGTTTTACTTTTCAATCCTATTTTCTAAATCCACTGCTCTCGGTCAAAGTTGCGACTCGTTCGAAGAGACGCACTGAAGGCTGAAGATTTACTGTATGGCCAGAATATTTTTCGGCAAGACTTGAATTGGTTGACATCGTGGGATTGTTCGGCGAGATATGGAAATTGTGCATGTGCAAGCAGTGCAACGCCTTTGTCCTGCTTCACCCACTTCCTCTGTTCCGTTCAACCCTCGTTCTCAGTGAAAGCGGGCTGCGAGGCGAATACTGTGGATGTCTTGCAGAGCCACTGTCAATAAACTACGAGACGACTTGAACGCGTTTGTGGGGACGGATTACCTTGAATATTCGCGGATCGAGGTTGCCCTTGGATTGGTCTCTCCAATAGCTGTAGATCGAGGCCACTTGGGCCGAGGTTAGGCGCTTGAGGTTTGCTGTACATGCCGGCAAGCGGGCCAGTGTGCTATGTGCTGTAAGCGCGCGCAGATATACGAGCGTCAGGCTGTGGTTTTTCTTTTCGCACCCAGCCAAATGTTTGTTTTCCAGTGGTCTTCGCCCTTGCGAACGGCGCCAAACTGCATCTCCCTGGTGAGCATGACTGCCGTTTACGTCGGTGTTATCTTCAACCCTCCCACTGCCAACATTCCAGATCTGGCAACCGTTTCAAGAATAGACTTTGGTTAAGATCTGGCCCGAGGCTTCTTTCCTTGCCCTTCTCCTTCACCGCGTTCCTCCTACTGCCTGTTCTGGACTCTATTCATGGCAAATGCTTCGGGGACCCTTCCCTACGTCGCGCATCCGGCGCGCAGCATACCGACCGTTCCACCGTCCGAAGAATTCTCGGCGAAATCAACCCCGATTCTTGACGACCTTGGATATGATTCTCTCAACCGCCTCAAGATACCCACGGTCGGTTCTACATCGACCTCAGCATTATGCACCTTTTCATCAAATCTAGCAGAACTTTATCTTCTACGCGCTTTCTTTACCGCAAGAGCTATCGCAACTATCGCAAGGGTACGTTGGATGGTTGCGTGTTTATAGAACCCAAATGAACGACCACACAGACAACTCGATGAGATTCAAGGCTTATTTAACGAGTGGGGGCAGTGGGATACTTTACAGAGTCTCGCGGGCTACCACTCTGGAATTAAAACTCTGTTCGACATTCTGAAGGAAACGCTCAAGGAGGTACGCGTTCCGGTTCAGTGCGATTCTTTGTATCAATTCCTCCGTAGCGTTACCCAGAAAGCAGCCACATAATCGCGAAGGGGATGTTTGACTGCCTCTGCAGCGACGTCTACGCCCTTCAGCAACAGCTACTCTTACTCCTGCGTGAACGGGAAACATACAAACAGTTGCTGAGGTGCCGGGACGAGCTTGCGCAACAGCTGTTGGATCTGTTGCAAGACGTAGGTCGTTCACGAGCTATAAAGCGTGTAGTTAATTTGCCGGTCAGCTGCTAGATTCATTCCCCCAGTCATCAGCCCGCCCGCGACTGTCGAAAGCTCTCCTGCGGCTTTCGCGGTCATCAAGACTGCATCCTACATGCTTCACTCTTACAGGAATGGAAAAAGTCGGAGAGCAAGTGGCTGGGGGGGCATTCGGCGACATTTCGAAGGGTTTGGTTGGCGGACAAAGTGTTTCCGTGAAAATAATGAGACTGTTTAACGCTGAAGAGGTGAAGGCTGCGCTACAAATCAAGGCGGGTTTTCTAATGTTGATCAAGCGGTATTCGCGTTAACGATGTTATAGGACTTCGGTCGCGAAGCAGTCATCTGGCGCCAGCTCTCCCATCCGAATGTCCTCCCGTTCTTCGGCCTGTATTATCTAGAGCGGAGGCTTTGCCTTGTCTCGCCATGGATGGAAAACGGACATGTCCTGCAATTCCTGCAAAACGCACCGCCAGATACCGATCGTGTTTCCCTTGTAAGTCTTCATCGAGCTCGAAATACAAAAAGTGTTAACATTGTTTGCTGCAGATGCTAGATGTCGCCACGGGACTCGAGTACCTACATGGCCAGCATGTGGTCCACGGAGATCTCAAGGGCGTACGTGATATTTCGTTCATTCGGCGGTAGTCTCCAACAATGCTCACCTTGCTTGCCTGTAGACGAACATTCTGGTCACTCCCTTACGCAGAGCCTGTGTCGCAGATTTCGGCCTCTCTTCTATCGCCGATGCGATGACCCTCAAGTTCACGCATTCAACAGTTAGTGCTCAGGGTGGTACTCTGCGATATATGGCCCCTGAATTGCTCTCGTCGACGGAATCCTCGGCGAATCACTTCGAATCGGATGTTTTTGCATTCGCCTGCGTTTGTTATGAGGTATGTTCCCCTCCTTCACAACGACGTTGCGCTAACAAGCAAAACACTTAGATGCTGACAGGGAAACCGCCTTACTTTGACATTCCGCGCGACGTGACCGTTATCTTCATGGTGCCCCAAGGGCTTCGACCTAAGCGCCCGGACACGGTACCTGCCGACGACAGCCTTTGGCTACTCCTCGAAGAATGCTGGCAAGCCAAGCCTGAGGAGCGTCCCACCGTTCCTCAGATCATCCAGCAACTCGTCGGTCCTACGATCGGAGCACAGTTCTCGCAAGCCACGATAGATTGGGACGAGACGTTCAGCGCTAGATGCCGCCGTTCTTTGCAGGCGTGGCCGTTATTACCCTCGGTTGCCGTGATTGAGCGGGAAATTTTTGGAGAGCCCGCCAACGTTCAAGGTACAGTACCACCGATATCAATCAGTCCCTGGAACTCACATTCGTGCAGGCGATTATGGTCTTGACTCCACGGCGTCCCCTCTTACGCGCGAAGGAGAGGACACTCGCTGGGCTGAGACGCTCAGGGCGGAGTCTATGCTAACGTTGGGCGACACTGCGTCGATGATCAGCGCACTGTCGGACGAGTTGGAGTATAACGACGACAATAGCCCGGGCACACGGACGATCGCGCCGACGGCGGGACGGCGGGAGTCGATTCTGCGCGCGCCACCACCGACAGTGGAGACGACCGCGCTCGAATCGCAGCAATACGTGTCCTCTGAGGCGGGCTCTCGTGAACCCGAGAATTCCAGCTACGTGAGCACCCTCAAGTCCGTTTCACCGGTGTATTTTCATCCCTGGAGCACGACGCCGGTCAATGTCTACGCAGAGCCTGCGCCTGAAGCTGGTATGTCGCTATATCTGTTTTGCGTTCCTTTTATCGATTATTGCCAGTAACTCGCCCGGTCAGCCTTGCTGCCGCTCTGCTTAGGCTATTCAGCGAGGTGAAGGAAGGGAGGAAACGCGAGGTGCTTGATGATTATTTGGATAAGATCCAGAGGCTCGGCCTCCAATCGCACAGCGATGCACAGGATTTGGTTACGGCGGGCACGGTTCCGACACTTGTAATGTTACTTAAGGCCCGCGCGGTCGATGGAATCGGTCTCGACGCCCTTCTCCTCACGCTGGGTATTCTCACGTACGTCTGCGGCCATCTTGATGCGCAACTACTTGCTCACTTGCTTGTGACTAGACATGATCCCATTACCGCGAACACAATATATCGGGCCAACACCTCCGTGACTTTGATTGAAATTGCGGAAGCTGCAGAGTCCGATGATGTTGCCTCACTCGCGGTGTGGTGCTTGACACGGATATGTCGAAGCGTGGAGGTCGCTAGTGGCCTTCTAAGGCAAAATATTGGGAAGCTACTAATCAACAAGGGGCTGAAGAGCGGTCAAAGAACCTCGCGCATTTCTGCGTGGTGTCTGGGGGTTTTGGCTTGCTCGGATGGCCTCGCGGACACTCTCGCGGAACTGGGTGCCGTTCCAGCTCTGTGTACGCACATGAAACACTGTTCCGAGTCTCTCGCCGCCGGCCCCGAGGACTACAGCCCGGCGGTATACGCCGTGGCGCGAATCTCGCGCTCAGCCAAGATATCCAAGGCACTGGCAAAGGGTGGATGTGTGGAAATGCTCGCCCACTTTCTGATCACGGCTGAGAATCCGCGACTCCTGCTTTGGACTGCGCTCGCAGTCGGGTGCTTGATGCGCCCCAATTCGAGTGAAGTGGCCAAAGCTCTGTTGGATGAGGGAATAGCGCGCGGCCTTGCGCGGTTGCCCAACATGCTAGATGCAGAGAATATCGAGGCACTGGGCGCATTTGCATTCGCGATTCAGCGGTTTTTGTCTGCTGAGCGGCCCAGCGGGACTCGTAAAGCATTCGTTGAGGCGGGTGTTGTCGGCTCGCTACTTACCGCTCTGAGATTCGCGGCAGATGAGCCCTACTACCCTCAGGTTCATATCGAACTGGCCTACGCGATTGCTCTACTCGCGGACGTCGGCGGAACCTCCATCCGCAAGCAGCTTGTAAATGGAGGTATCGATATCCTAAAACAAATAGGCGCCTCTGGTGGCCCTGACGTCGCAAAGGCTTGCAATCTTGCTGTGACTAGTATCAGCAGGAATGTCTGGTCACGGAATACAGGTTTGTTTTCCATCTCGCCGGCTCGTCGCCCTTGCTGATGTATCATTGTTAGCATCCGCGAAAGCAGTTCTCGCGCAAGAGTGGAAAGGAGGGTGCCCAGACTATCTTCCTGATTGCCCAGTGCCTCTACCTCTGCCTGACATGCAGACCAAGGGGCTCCCATTCCAAAAATGGTTCAATGTACCTCCCAGATGGTCCAGTTTTGCCCTCTGAACACAAATGTGTATGGCATCCAGGTACCATTTGAGCCTGTTTTCGAGGTAGAGACCAAAACATTATTACTATATCTGGGCGTGGAAGTGTGTACGTGAGTGTACAGCCACACCCAATGCGGTCGCCATCAATCCATCAGTCCCTGCCGGCACAGTCCGAAAAATAAAAGTGACTTGAACATGAGTCAAAATGGTCTGGGAACACTTCAATTGCAATACAAGCACTGAATACATTGTGTCTGAGCACAAACTTGCGACCCGTTGTGTGTTTTGAGGCGAAACGGTACATAGGGGCCTTCCCAAAAGGGCAATTTCCTACGAGGGGGGGGGTCAACCCACTGAGCTGAGAAAAAAAAATCGAGTCGGGGTATATATTCTGGGTATGGCCCTGCCGGGCGGTGCCTGAATACTTCCACCACGACCTCAGAATCAATAACAGGCTAAACAACCAACTTTCCACGCATTGTTATGAACTACAAACTGTTGGACCAATATTAATCTTAATATGCACTGGTTGAACATTTTAAGTTATTCGGCAAAGAAACAAATGTTTCCAAGTTTCCACCCCTCTTTATTGCGGCACAAAGAAGCCCCCGTGGGCCCCCCTGTCACCGCTGGGTTCACTATGTGCCCTCAGGTGGTGGCCCGCCAATTTCAAATCCCAATATGTCGGCTCTCCACCATATGTGTTACCTTTGTGTGATAAGGCACTGCAGGTGGGTCACAAAATTGTTCACAATAAATTTCCAACTTTTGCTCGGTGTTCGAATGGCAATGTTACAAGTTGGTTACAAGAGTCAAGGTGAAGATGTTGAAAAACATGCAGCGCCCACTTGAGCAGAGGCCTAAATTAGTTGGCGATAACTAAGATACTTACCAGACCATAGAAATTGAACTGTGATACCACGGATTCGATGCAATCAACATCGACAACGCGGTGGCTACATTTGTGCGCTGAACTGGGATGCCAAGGCACTTTGAGCTTGAACACCCATCTGCTGTGGCCTACGATCCGGGGCCCCAAGGGAAATTTATTGTCTTCTTGCTTGCTCTGCTGCCCGAGACACTCAAAAACATACCAGTAATGTAGAGTCCCGCTATTCGTCGCATGGCCCACAATGTTCATTCCAATTGGGGCACATAATAAGCAGAGGCCCGTAAATCAACTGATGCTTGGTACTACAAGTGCATACTAGTCACCTTGGCTCAGCCCTCGCCGACCTTCGGTCGGCTCGACTGAGCCTTGCTCGCCGGCCGACCTCTGGTCGGCGCGGCTCGAAAACTCCGACCTGGGGCCAGCACCGAGCAAGTTCAGGAAGCATAGACTCATTACCAGTCTGTGCAATGGTGAAAAAAATGTATGGGTTTGTTTACCCTAGTGAGACTGATCCCACTCGAACTTCATTTAAGGGCTGCGCCCGGAGTTTGAAAAATTCCCCAAAGCCGGATTTTGCTCAATTCAGGGGGGTTCTCAGCATTTTTTGAAAAATTAGTAGTCTGAAACCTTTGAACTTGAGTTCTGTCTCTTCAGAATAATTTTCTATAACCCAGAGCATGAGCTGTGGAGAACTCAATTTGGGCGGGTAATTGATGGCTTGGCACAGCCACTAACTCGGCACTGCTCGGCCTCACCTAAAATTTCAAACTCCGGGCGCAGCCCTTTGGCCCTTCGGCGTGGCCCGAGTTGTCCCTGTGGGAAGTAACCTCACCATAGTGCAGACTGGTTACAAGTCTACAGGAAGCACTCAGGAAGTGGTTTTAGCGTGAACCCAAAAGCATTATTTGAGGCTCAGTGTTTGCACCTTTCAGAAAGTTGAAAGTTCCTAATTTATTCAAAATTTATTCCACTACAATGTGAACCTTCAACCGCCAACTTTGATTTCATGACCTGGAATGGCTGCTCAAAAAACCGATACTACATGCAACATCGAGTGTATTTCCGACGGGCCATTGTCTCAAATTTTCTCATGGTCTAGGACTTGCGATAAAAGGCCTAGCTTCTACACTAGGTTTGCGGTCCACAACCTCTCTCGCTCAGCCAAAAAAAGAGAGTTGTTAATTGCTATTCAATATACAATAGGGGAAGGCACGTCAGTACTATTGAAATATGATCGTTGAGATCATCCATAGAGACAGCGTGAAAGTGACTTCGTGGAGAGCTTACTGGATAAGACTACGGTTTCGGAACTCTGCGGGATTGCAAAAAGAGATCGTCACCGATATTCCCGAAGGATGCTGTGCTGTCCTAATCGGTAAAATTTTCACCTTATATGGAAGTCCGATTTGATCGCATCATGTCAAATCCGCATGTATACTAGAACCCAGATACTAAAGTATCCAGGCATTTCGGGTAATGGGATCCCCTTGATGCAGACCGATGACAGCTGGTGATTCTACGCGCCGGCTACAAGCGGCTGCACCGTAGGCTCGTAACCAGCCTGCCATCACGGAAGTGTGAACACGTTGCCGTAGGCAGGCTGGTACTTCTCGGTCCACGCCAAAGGGCTGGGCCGGAGTTTGAATTTTCTAGCAGGGGCCGATCAGTGCCGACGTGGTGGCAGTGCCTGTCCATCAATTCCCCGCCAAATCTGAGCCTTTTACAGCTCTTCCTCTGGGGAATAAAAAAATATTCTGAAGCGACAAACATCAAGATTAAGGGTTGTAGATTACCGATTCTTAAGAAAGTACTTGAAAACCCATTGAATTGAGCAAAATCCAGCTTCGGGGAAATTTTTTAAACTCCGGCTCAGCCCTTTGACCTAAAACGAGAAGTACCAGCCTGCCTACGGCATAGTGCTTGCACTCAGAGTCGCCGTAGTAGCAGGCTGGTCACGAGCCTAGCTGCACCGCTGTGAGGAATAAAGGGTCCCGGAGCCTCGGCCTTCAGTGAATCTGATGCGGCGAGCTCACTGAAGAAACCACTAGCAACGAGGCATAAGTTTGCAGTTAGTTGGACTAGTAGGAGCTCGAGACTACGGAGGACAAGGACCTTGATTTTCAATCGGTAGATTGAACGTAAGGTATAAAATTAAAATTAAATAAATTGTGCAGGCCTCAGCGCCTCTGTCCTGCGCTGGTTGTCGGATGACGGTTCAAGCGCTCAGGGATAATGCATATTTGGTCGTTTTAATCGGTTTCCCCACAGATTCGCCATCGCCCTTCGAATTTGTTTCGAATGGTAGGGCAACGCCACAGCCCAATCTCTATGGTCATACACACACCTGCTGACTTGGGGATGGTGTACCAGACCTTTCTCGACACCATTAAACCTAAACTACAAGAACAAATCGAGTCCGTATTTCAGTCCTTTAACGTCGAAATTATAACTTGTTGTTGTGAAATATACCAACATACGCGTTACACCGACTATGCCTTCGGCCGTGTTGACTCCTTTTTCTTCGACTGCCTTTTATAATTTCAGTACCGAGTCCTTAAACGACGATGCTGGGGGAGAACTTCAGGGCAAGGAGTTCTTCCCGCCTCACAACTTGGCGTATGGCAAACTCGAACCAGGCCGCTCGAATCGCGGCATGTTGTTTTGCCTCCGACTCCGTTTGGCACTCCTCCTCCTCCTCCTCCTCCTCCACATCCCCCTCCACGTAGTCATCACTGTCCTCCTCATCCTGCTGCGTTCGTCGCCGTTTCCGTCTCGGACCCTTTCCCTCGTCTTCTGGGTCAAAGCTGTCTTGACCTGCCTTCCTCCGAGGCTGCCTCCCTAGTACAAGGGCCTTGAATTCCGGTGCCCCGTACCGCTGGGCTACGAACACGCTATAATGGAGGCGGAGGAGGAAGGGGTGTGGATACCGTGCTTTCGCTCCCCACGGTTGTCTTTCCGTAAACCACTGGGAGAAGGCTGGCTCATCGCCACAGTTGTGCATCTCGTAGTCGTCGACATCGGATAAAGTTGGGGGGGACTTGAAGATACTATGAGTGAGATCACCGCCGCGAATCAAGAGGAGACTTACCCGCCGCAACCGGTTGATCTTTGCGATTACGGACTGTGTTTCTGTTTTATGATAAAGCTTTGCAGCTTTCTGCGAGGAGCAATGGATTTCGAGTACGGGGGCAATCAAGCCCACCGTGTTGTTCTTGAGGATAACTTTTTTGATCGTAGGAAGATAGATGCCTAATGCTTCCGCATCGAGAGCCTTGTGAAGTGCGATGCAAATGAAGATAATATTACCGGCGTCAGCACAACCCGAAAGGTTCGGGAAAGTCGGGTCGATATTCCGAGCCGTACGAATGAAAGCGGCCATCGCGGCGGCGGCGGTAGCTGCGGCGACGACGTGGGCGCACTCGTGAGAGTGCTCGCCAGGTACGGCAAAGTGCCCACTCAGCACGCAATGATTCTGAGAGGCTTCTGCGATATGCCCTCGGGCGTTGTCCGTCAGCTAAGTATAACTGTTACTTGAATACTCATCAACAAATATGTTTCTGTGCTAACCAGTTCGCTTGCCGCGCCCGCTTTCCAATCGTTTGCGTCGGGGAAGGGAACAGTCGCTGCTACAGGAATCAAAATTAGCAAGACAAGTAGCAAGATGATAGAAGGCAAGATGTGACATACAGAAATGCGCAAAAAAGACGGTGTGGCGATCGGTAATAAATGGCTCGAGGTCCTGCTCTTCGGACAAGATTTGCGAATCTGCTTGGGGTCCAAGCTTCAAAGAGATTGCCCCGTTATCTAGAGTCAGGCGGCCAGGCGCGGCGGATGCCGGTGAGAGAACGCCTAACATCCATTTGAGGGCATTTATACTCCAGCCGGCTTTCGCTACGCAAGGACTCATAGCAACTTTGACATTGTTCAAGATGGGCACGGGCCCTGGGCGACTTGGCCACACGCCAAATACATCAAAGCTCTCTGTTGTACAGGGTTAGGCGCCATCGTTATCCTGCAATGATATGAGAAGTAAATCACTCAAGCTGGGTTGCACGCTCTCGTCCGCTGCCTCAGCAACAGCGTTCAGAAATTTTGTGGGATTTTGGGTTGCGGCGGTGGACAGACGAGCTTGCTGCTCGGGCGTCAATTGCTCGAGAGCGGCCAGGAGCGACGGCGAGATGGAGTGGGACATGGAGCTCTGGCAAAGTTAGGAGGTGGCCGGGCCGGTTTGCCGACCGTCGTTGAGCCGTTGGACGCCTTGCTGGAGTTGGATCAGATACTTACTATTGGTTATAATACGAAGTACAGAATGGGTAAGAATCCTCCTCATCTATAAAACGACAACCTACGAGAACTGCGTCAAATCCCCACCCCTTACGGCGTCTTCGCAACCCAGCCACTCAAGCCACTCGCGCGCGGCGCGTTCGCCCTTTTGCGGCCACGGTGAAACATCCGAGATCGCGCCGCTCCCGTCGCGCACGACGTGCCAGTAGGCAGTGCCTCCCAACCACACGACGCACACCATCGGGAACCCGTGCTCTACCGCTACCCGCGCGCTGCGGGAATGAAAGTCCGGTAGCCCGATATACCGCAGTGTGGGTGGGATACCCGGGCGGATTTGCTGTGTAGATCGCATCAGCAAGGGAGATATTCCCGAAAAAGGAAACCCAGAAAGACCTACGTCGAAGAACGGCCCTGGGTCCCTCGGCGCACCAGCATAATCCATCGTGAGCGCCCTCACACTACGCGGAATTAACCACGCCGCCAACCCGGCTGCGAGATCGCGTGGGTAGGTAATTGAGAGCGCACGCAGTTGTGTGAGCGTCGGCAGCACGCCCCACACGGCCGCGTCGAAACCACACGTCCTCTGGTCCGCCTCCTCGCGCACGAGGAGTGTTAGCGTGCGCAGCTCGGCGCGAGCGCGGAGGAAGTCTGCGATGGCGGGGAAAAGGTCAGCACTTCCGGGGCGGCGGGTGGCGCCGCACACAGTGAGGGCGAAGTGCCGCAGGAAGGGAAGCGTAGGGGCGTGCGGATGGGAATGCGAGTAGGCAGAGCGAAATTGGGCAGCGGGCAGGCAATCGAGCGTGCATGTTATGCGAAGTGTATCGAGTTGTCGCCCGTGAGTGAGGATATCGGCGAAGGCGGTACTGTTGGAGGGGAAGTGGCCCGAGAAGGCGATACTGGTGAGGTTGCGGAGGGAGAGGGACTCAGAAGGGAAGATCCAGGACATATTGTGAAGAGAGACGGTGCGCAGGGAGCGATTTTGCGCGATGAAACTATTCGTTGCATTCGGGTTTCCTTCGCGGGTGGAGTACGAGAGGTGGTGGAGGGTTTGACAATCAAAATGGGAGAGATCCACAGGAGCGTCCGGACAGCTGCAGAAAGAAGGAGTCAGTTGCTGATCTCAAGAAATAAAATATCGAGTTACACAAGCGAAAGTCCTCGTATGCGGACAGCCGAAAGCTGGAGCACGCGAAGCAAGGGAATCGTATTCTCAGACAAGGCAGAGATATAAACGTTCCGCAGATTGATCAGTTTTGGAAGTGCATTTACGAGCATTCCTACACATATTCGGTCAACGTCTGTGCGTCGAAGGGAGCCATGAAAACACACCAATTTGAAACGCCATGGACGAGTCGTCCTTCCCAACCGCATAGGAGTAAATACATAGTGTGCGCACGAACCCACCAAAGGCCGGATCGACGATGACTCTCGTGAGTATGTCCGCACTGCGGCGCGCGTAGCTCGTAAGTGTGCTGGTATTGGCGGCGTCGTCGTGGTCGGGGGGGATAGACAGATGGAGGTCGAGCTTGCGGAAGAGAAGCTGACTGGCGACGCGCGAGAGTGCGTTCGGTACGAAGAGTAGCGTCTTAAGGTCACGGCGCGGAAGCCACAGGGCGATCTCGCGCCAAATCTCGTCGGAGAACCGGCCTTTGCTGGCGGGGAGGATGGGCGCCAGAAGCTATGTCTGATTAACATCGCAGAACGTATATTATTCTAAGCAATCGCATACCTTCTCGACGGCGACAGAGCGGTGATGCAACAGGGCTTTTGCCTCGGGGTTGTCTGGGTCTGCGACCAAAGCTGCTTGTAGGTCTGCCGAGGAGGCGCGTTAGCACTATCTGCAAAGCAGGTAACATAGATGACGCGAACCTTCTTCCGCACCGCGCTGGTAACCGGCCGCTAGCCGTCTCCGGGCACGCAATATTCGCGCTCGGGCAGTGTTGTGCACGGAGAGCGTGCTGACCTGAAGACACGACTGGATGGCGTTCTCGAATACCGCGCGCGCTGGCCTGCAACAAAACAAGAACGTTCAAGGGATTTTCTAAGCAAATGGAGACTCGGAACGAACCCTTCTTGCGGAAGGCTCCCTAGCGCATGCAACAACAGCTCTGCCTTTTGGTTGTCGGAGAGGCACAGCGCAGCATCGCGGATGCTGGCGTCTAGGATCTTGGGGTTAAAAACGTTCATGGGCAAGGCAGGGACAGAGTGAATGAATCGAACCGTTCTAAAAAGTATCGTTGGGATCAAGCTAGTCGCCATCAACGGAGGATCTGGACTATGGTCTGGGCCTCTCTTCCTAAAAATATGTTATCCGACCGTAATCCGAAAAGTTTAAGTGGTTCGTATGTGCGGTGTTCAGTCAAGACGGGCGTGTCGGTGAGAGGAGAGGAGCTTCTGCCGTGGTTCTGTGAATGAGAGAACGTCTTGCGAGCGACTTGGAAGCAGATAACGGGGGAGATAACGCCCAGGGTCATTGGAAGTCATTTTCTGAAGTCCAGTGGCCACACGTGGGACTGACTCTTCAGCTAGCGCGCTGGGGTAACTGAGAATGGTCAACTCGCTGGAAGCATTGTCTCGATTTCTGAGTTGGTTTTCGAGTTTGAGTTCACAGTCGAGGCATCGAGCAGATTACACAGAGAGGCCCGTCGCGGGATGTCTCATCTAGTTGTCGAAGCGCAGTCAAGCCAGGTCAAGGCGGCAGCATGGGCGTAAAGGGCGAAGTGAAGCGCGAATAGTTGATGCGATCACGGCCCCTGTTCTTTCTTCTGACCGGTTACTTCCTATGACCGAAAACCACCGCGAAAACGCGGCCGAATCTCTCCACCATCGACTGGGGGAAAACTGGCGCGTGTGTTCCCCTAGAACATGCCTCAAGGTTCCGGGAAGACGAGTTTGCCGCGCTTCTGAATCTGACGAGACGTTCAGCGCTAAATACCACTGTTCCTCGCAGCCGTGACCGGTTACCCTGCGTTGCAGGATCTCCAGATGGCCCGCATTGCAAGTAATTTTTTGTTCATTTTCTACTGCGCCAACACTATATATGCTATCATGCTCTATCGTGCTTTTCCGCGAGACACTAGGAACTGTGGTTGTCGAGGGACCCTGCCCGCCGATGCCCCAGGTGAAGTACCACTCTCATAAACACCGGCCCGGGACACGCCCAATAAATGTATCTACACTCAATCTACACTGCGGTATCTGCGGCTCTGAAGGCCTCACCCCTCAAAATCTCTTCACGTTTAAGGAACTGTTCCAACAAAAAGTTGAACCACTTGGCGCGAGTGGCCGCCTTCAAGCTCTCTTCATCCTCCTCCTCCTCCTCCTCCTCGTCCTCCGTCTCTGAATCTGATTGTACCGCGCGCCTGGATTGTGTCGGTCTGGGTACGTCGTAGTCGTTCTTCCTCTCCTCGCCCCTCAAAATTTCTTCGCGTTTAAGAAACTGGTTCAACCCAAAGTTGAACCACTGGGCGCGAGTGGCTGCCTTCGAGCTCTCCTCGTCCTCCGTCTCTGAATCCGATTCTGTCGATATTTTTACGTCGTTGAATTTGCTTCGTTTTCCACCCAACGCGATGCTTTTGAATTCTCGTGAGCCGTAGTGTTGCGCGACGAAAACTCCGTAATGAAGTTGAAGGAGCAATGGGTGTGGATAATCGCAGCTGGGCCTCCAAGGGTTCTGGGGTGTGAACCACGTTGCAAAAGGAGGGTTTTCCTCACAGTCGTGGATATCGTTGACTGAAATACGGGCAGGAATGCGACCCTTTCGCAAAGATGTGAGTGCGAAATCACTGGATAAGAATTATGCTTACCTCCGCGCGGATCAGATTAACTTTCTCCACCATTGCGTGTAGTGTTGTGGTGTGGCCGAGGTATGTTGTTTTTGGTGAGGGACAGTGGAGCTCCAAGAGCGGGGCTACCAGCCTGGGCGTTTTCTTCTTGTCATCCTCGCTGGTTTCGACGAGATGCTCGACAGTAGGGAGGTAAATTCCTAACGCTTCTGCATCGACTGCCTTTTTAATTAGGCACAAACGAATATGACGTTCATATCCACATCAGTTCCTTTCAGAATAGGGAAGGTACGATCTATTTCGCGAGCAGCATCCACGAATTGGTCGAAAGCCTCCGCAGCTGTGGCAGCGGCGACTACATGTGCACACTCATGGCTGTTCTCGCCGGGGACGGCGAATCGCCAGCTGAGAACGCAGTGGTCGTCTTGCGTGATGCGGTTTCTCGCTCCATCTGTCAACTATTGAAAATGTGTGAATAAGTTGGCAACGACATTCATGTCAGTCCTCACAAGTGGACTGGGCTTGGATTCCCAGTCGTTGCCGGTCGGTATGGGGATCGTGTCGGCTGGCAAACAAAAAATCAGGGAAAGGATAGCGAGGAGGTATCAAACATACAAAAGAATGCATAGAAAGTGCGACGAGGTCCCGAAACTAAACTTTTTAAATCTTCGTCTGGCCCAAACGTCCTGGATTGTGGGTCTCGATTTTCCTTGAGGGAGATCGACGCGCTGTCGAGTTTGACGCGGTGAGGGGCGCCGTCTAAGGGGTTGAGGACACCCAACATTGTCTTCAAGGCGTAGATGGTCCACTCCGCCTTGCGGACAGAAGGGCTCATAGCGAAGGGGACATTCTTGAGTAAAGGGATTGGATCCTTTCGGTTGGGCCCAACACCGTCGACGTCAAACGTTTCTATTGCACAAGAGTTAGCCGCCGCCGCTGTTCACTGTAAGACGGTGAAATTCACTGCATCCATAGTAATCATCTTCACCCTCGTCGCCTTCATCCTCTTCGTCTTCAATCTCCTCCGAGTTTGCATGTTTGTCGTTTGGGAGCTTTTTCAAGCATTCAAGTGGATCGTCCGCATTTCGCGCCAACGCTGCGTATAAGATGTTCTGTTGTTCCTGGGTGAGCCCTTGTACAAACGCGAGGAGAGACTGGGACAGTTCTTCCGACATTGAGGCTCAGATGAACTTCGAAAGGGGGTGGCGCGGCACCGAGTGACGCGAATAACCCGATCACGTGTGCGAGAATGCGACGCGCCCGGGACTGGCGTGTTCGGGCGCCAAAAAATGGAAAAGGCAATGCTGCGAAATGATACATATTTGGAGGTTTCGACGAAGCAACTCTGTTGCGCGTTGAAAAATATAAATATTCACTCGATATTCCCCTGCACCCTCACAGACTATTGAACTTCACCGCAACACCCTGGTTTGCCCTCGGCGGGTTCCCCCCATCCCCGACCATAACATGAACCCCCTCGCTATGCACCCCGTCCGCCACGACGAAGATCCATGCCGGCCCAGGTGGGTAGACGTTGTTATTCGGCGGCGTGGTGATCTCGAGCGTCCCCGTCAGCGGGTTGAGCGTGTGCTCGAGGAAGACGAGCCGCGAGTTGGAGTGTTGCGCGTGCGTGACATAGCCGAGGTCCATCAGCGAGACTATATGTCGATGAGTTCGAGTGGCCAAAGAGGTACTTGGGTTAAATAAAATGGCGTACCCTGAATTTGGCCGGAGAGCAAACTCGGCGGAACGCTAACTTTCAGCGTCACCTTTTCATTGAATCCAATCTGCGTCGGCGCGCTCCGGATTATGGGACGCGGCGCGTTATTGCTGATGAAGTCGGGCGTAAGGTACTCCACGCGGAATTCAGTCGGGAACTTGGCCGGGCCCCCAGGGGCGAAGACGTCCGGGTTGGGGTTAGAGCCCGCGACCATAATTGCGCTGAGTAAATTCGCAATTAAATAGGCGAAGAGACCTGGCAATTGAACTTGACGCACCCATTGGCCATAAGGGACGCAGACGAGTGGTACATGCGCGGAATCGTGCTGCTCGGCAAGCCATTCTGCGTGATTCGCTGTCCGGTAGGGAGGGCAGTCCTGTAGAGAATGGGCCGCAGCGCGGGATTGGCCGCGTTCGACAGCGTGAGGTTCGAGTCGCTGACGCTCGGGTAGCCTGAATATCTATCAAGTCCGAGTTAGTTGTCGCCTTTATTTCGCCGGTAAATTAGGAAACAACCCACCCTGTGTGCGCCCCGTTAATCAACAACACATCCCCCGTGGGCAACATCACGCTCTCAGTCAATATGCGCGTCTCCGGCATCCTCTCCACCGTCCATCCTGCCTTCACGCCCGCCGCCGTGAGCGTGATGCGCGAGCACTGGTCGGTCGCGGGGTCTTGAGTAGTGATATTGGACGTGGGACGACTATCGTCCGTGGCGGAGCCGCCGCATACGAGGACGGTGGGCTCGTATAGCGGAGCGGAGAGGGGGAGCAACTGTGCGGTGCCGTCGAAGGGGTTGGCGACGCGCACGCCGTTGGGGATGGGCGGAAGCCGGGTCTCAGTGTTAGTCGCGATGTCGTAGATCATAGTGATGTTATTGGCAATGACGAAGACGTGTCCAGAGGGAAGAACGAAGGATCTGAGGGGGGTTTAAATAATAATTACAATTACGGGCAGCACCACACCAACCTAGGGAACATATTCACCGGCTCAGCATCGAGCAAAAACTGGCTCGGCCGCACGGTGCCCTCCTCGCCTGGCCGGCTGGGGAAGAACTCGATGCTGTTCTCCGCCAGCGGACCCGTGTTATAGAACGTATTGAAATTAGAACCCCCAATAATCATAAGACTTCCATCCGGAATGCGCAGCCCAGTCGGATACCACCTCGTCACCGCCAGATGAATCTGCGCCGGGTCCTCAAACACCGTGCACCCCGGGCCCACGCCGGTCGCCGACGTACAGGGCCCAAAGAGGCGGATGCCCATGCGCCCGTCGGCGGGGGGCTGCGCCGGATTCTCGAGCGGCTGGCCAGCGACGGAGACGAGGGTGCCGTTGCTGATGAAGGCGCCGCCGGCACAGAAGGTGTCGGTGATGGTGTCGAGGGGCGTGTTGGTGTTGGTGGTGAGGTCCCAGAGGGCGGCCCACGCTCTGGTGCCGTCGGGAAGGAGGAGCGGGTTGCCGTCGGCGCGGTCGTACATGAGCATGAGGGTGGGCGAGAGGGTGATGAGCTCGACGGGGATGACGCCCGAGGTGCCGTTTTGCACGAAGGTCCATTGGATGGTGCGTTGGGCGGCGGCGGCCGCGCCGAGAGCCAGCAGAAGGGAAAGCCCAGAGAGCATTATCGGTTGGGAACGACTGAGGCAGATATGCGGAGAGGCATTTATGTACCAAGTTCAAGGAAGCGTGGGCAGGGAAGATTTCACGACCGGCCTCGAGTCCTGAGATGCCTTGGTGAATAGCCGGAGATACAAATCGCGAAATTAGTGGCGGAATTCCCAAGAGTCAGGGACTTTGTACAAAGGACCAGTGAGACGCGCGGGAAAGCGAAAGACTTGGCTCGGACTCGTTGTGAAAAAGTTCAAATTTAAGGCGAAAAGCTGAGCGCTGGATCAAGGGCCAATGGAAAGTTCAGAACGACTCGGTTAGCTCCGCTGGAGTTCCTTGAAGTCTTCAAACGCCGCATAGCTGCTTGTGGTTCGGGACGAAGAACGCATTGCCAAATCGGGCCATGACCCCTATTTTCAGCTCTCCGAAAAATGGCGCGCAGTACTTACACGAACAGTCATCCAATAAACGCATCTTCCCTCCGAATTCCTCCGAATTCTACTGCAGCTGTTCCTCGTCTTCTCTGAATTTTTACGCCTCCAATTGGCCAACTCACCTCCTTGCAAGTTCCCTTCCATTCAAACTTCCATTTAAACACAATATACGCGCCAACTGGCGCCGCATCTATTCACTCGATGCTAATCGGCTATAGCTACACACTACACTACCGACTACTTTCGTCCTTCTCGGAGGTATAATAATGAGGAATACTGTAAAGCTTTTGGGTGGGCGCGAGTAATCAAAACTCGGGTCTGAGATACGATGAGATATGAGATATGTATATAACACAGGCAAGGTAACACGAGGGGAAAAAGACTGGACATGGGGGAAGGGGGTACGACGGCGCTCAAACAATTGGTGTTGGGGAATGTGTGGGTACAGAGATGATATGATATGATAGTGATACACGAGACGCCGAAGGGAGGGAGGTGTAAGCCAGGCCTCGCTGATTTAGTTGGGGATGAAGATAAAACGAGAGGGATGGGATGGGATGGGATGCGGGACATAGGGAGATGGAACAGCATAGCGGGGACGACGAGGAGGGAGACCATAGCGGAGACGAAGAGCGCAGGTGATTGTGAAGTGAGGATGAGAACGGCGGAGGGCATGCGGATGAAGTCGAAGTGAGGACGACTAGTGTCGGTCAATCCTCAAACGGCGCAACGGGCACCCCATTCGCCCTCAACATGTCCTGCGCCATCAGCGCTCTCGTCTTCCACTTTTCCACCTCCCCCTGCAGCACCACAACCTCGTCCTCCAACATCTGCTGGTGCTCCAACTTGCGTTTCCGGCTCTTCCGCGCCGCAAGCGTGTTCTGCCGCCTCTTGTACTCGATCGTCTCCGCCTCGCTTGCTGTGGGCGATAGCACCCCCAGCTCCGCCTCTTCGGCGTCTGTAAAGGCAACCGAGTGCGCGCGCTTCTTCTGGGCAAAGAGGGCGGGCACGGCTTTACGCGACGTCGCCGATGGTGTGACATACGTGCGCTTCTGCGTCGGCGCTTCAAGCGGGATGAGCGCCTCCGGCTTGAGGTTCTTGCGCGTGCCCGTCGCCGTTACGCGCCGCCGTGTCGTCGGTCCGCTCGAGGGAGATGACTCCTCTTTAGGGGCAGCGGGTGTGGGTTTGGCTTTCGCTTTTGCGGAAAAGACGGTGCTGCTCGGGTCGATCGAGTCGAGCGCGGGTGTCCCGGGGGAGATGGTGTACAGCTGCTCCGTCGACGGCAGCTTGGGTGCTGCGGGCGCCTCGTACGTGTACGCCGACAGCCCGCCGAAGAGGTCGCCACCGTACCCGTCGCCTTCAACGAGGGGGCCGGTTAGCATGTCCTCATCGGTCATGGGCAGGACGGGTGTGGTGAGGAAGTCGCTGAACGGACTGTCCTCTGCCGGGCTGGTGGCAAAGTCGTCGTACGGCGTCTCGCCGGGCGACGTGAGGTAGGCATCGAACGCCGCCGCGTCGTTGAACAGCGGCGAGGTGGTGTCGGAGAACAGCGGCGAGGCGGGGTTATAGCTGCTGTCGAAGCTGTCCATGTTCTGGAATTCGGGGGAGGCTGTGGGCACGGCAGGTTGGTCAGCCAAGTCGGGACGGCGGGAGAGGGGCGGCGCATTACCTAGCAGGTCCTGGATCGCCTGCATGGGGTCCATTGCACCGGCAACGGGAGCCGGTGCAACGGTGGCCGTGTCCGCGGCCGCGGGTTCATTATCGGATGGGTTTTGTGACAACATGGTCAAATAATTATTGCGGATGGAATCAAAGTCGAACACTGGGGACGGCTGTTTTGGAGCTGGTTTCTGGTGACGGGTGACTGGGCGAGGTGGAGGTGGAAAGTTCTGGGGGAGGCCATAGTGTAGTGCGAGGTCGCTGGTGGACGGAAAAACCGGGGGTGTCCGAGGACTGGTGTTATCTGAATTTATCGGGACATTGTTGGAAGCTGGGAAGCTTGAAAGAGGACTTTCAAGGGGGAAGACATTGAAGCGAGGTGCCGGTGACGGGGGTTTGAAAGAGGCCGACGAGTTCAGCACTGAGCGAACATCTTGGCGCTGTGTAGATTGGTGGTTGTAATATGGGACGGGAATCGCGGCGCTTGGTGGAGTGTCAAATGAGATGGCTGGGTGTCTGTCAGCCAAGGTTAGCGGGGGATTGTCAAAATTGTCGGGATCGAAGTCGTCGCTGGCGGTGGAAGAGAGCATTGGGGAAGTGTGCCACTTTGGGCTTGCCAATGGGGGATACGATTGCGCAGACGACGACGATTGCGGCCACGAGAGTGGTGCTTGTTGTGTGCGGTACATGCTTTATGGGCTGCCACACGACACACGGACGTAGCACCAATACAACGACGAGAGAAAGCAGAAAGTGGACTCACAGATGCCTCAGAGATTATCTGCTGGGCCTAGGGACGGCTGGGCAATCGAGTGCGCAGCGGCAGGGTGGTGGTGGTTTGTGGCAAGGGGTGAAGGGCTGTGCTCTCACGTAAGCCCGCGTTCTGACTCGAGGCAGCACCGCTTTACGCGCGTACCCGCCGGCAGCGGATCTCCTTGCCCGACGCCGACCCAACCCTTGCCCTGTTCGCTCACCATTCAAGCCACCGGTGAAAAAATAATAACCCTCAACAGCCCCACGGCCACGTAGAACGCCTGCTCAACGAGCGTTGCGCTGGGACTCGGGGTTGTAAGCCAGGAGCTGTAATACTGCGCTCGTCAAGCCTTGTTTCACTGAAATCTTCGCCTGATACTCACTGTCCGTCACCCCATTCACCCTCAACACCCAATCCGCCTCCGGTATCAGACTCCCTGCGCGCCCGAGGTCGAATATCCGGTCATTGTATGCTATATCGAGTCAAGCGAATGCGCCGATAGCCCACTACTTGAACACACCTCGAAGCATCCCCTCCACGACCTGGACTTCCTCCTCCCGAATCGTCCTCTGGATAGAATGCTCGAGGCAGAAAATAGTCGCCTTGAGCATCAAGATCTGAATTCTCCTCCGCTCCTGCTTCTCGTCGTCGGCCAAGCGCTGGTCAAGCTTCTCGTCCCTCCTCTCACAGTCAAGCTTCTCGTCCCTCCTCTCGTCGTCGACCAAGTGCTGGTCAAGCTTCTCGTGCCTCTTCTCGCGGTCGGCTAAGCCCTGGTCAACTTTTCGAGCCTCCGTTCGATTATTGTGACTCGCGCGTCCATTGTTCAGCTCACTCTGAGCTGATTTTTTTAAAATGCCGCGTCGTCGCTCGAGTTCGCTCGAGGGATGTCTAGATAGGGGTCACATCCAAGCTTATGCAATCATTAATATTTTCTCTCAACACCGGCCCGACCTCCGCACTTCTATCATGATTTCGAACCACTTCATCCACGACAAGATCCACCTACCTTCAGAGCGCCCACGAGCGGCGCGGAGAGGACCTTGAGAAGCAGATGATTAACAGTCGAAGGCTAAGTTGTCTTAGTCGCTTTTGATTGAGATGGACTCGGAGATGATGAGACTCCTACCTCGAATGAGTCGAATCTCAATGATACTTCGAAGACAATGTTCGCCGTCCGTTCCGCACTACCACCTCTGGCCCCTGTGCTGATATGGGCGTACATGTCGATGTTCTTTTTACACCGATATCATTCTCGACGATTCTCGACGATGAACTTGGTAGCGTTCCTTTTTATCCGTGCGTCACGGTTCTACAACGGCTCCGGTTTTTTTATTTAATTCACCTCCCAGATATCTGCCCAAGAATAGGATATCAGGATGAGACTGATAAAACGGTGAGCTAATGAGCGGGAGTAAGAACAATACATCTGTCGAAGCTTGCACCAAAAAAAGCAGTCCTTTGAATCCAGCTCAAGGATTCAATAAACAGACTTGATATAGCATAATGCCTAGCTGCAGCGCTCAGGCAAGAAAAGGTGGAACCCGCTGACCATCCCGAAGAACCATGATCGTCATTTGTTGAAGGACATATGTCGGCCCAGAATATAGATATAGATAGCATACCGGCGGTCCTCAGCGGCTTGCTTCCCATGGCTTCATTTAACTCGCATACTACCCTCGGTAAGGCGTTGCAGGTTATCTTGCGACCTCCAGGAGCAGCATTTATAATCTGTGCATAGGTGCCTATGAACTCGGTGTCCTCGCCTCCTTTATCCTGTTTGGCGTCACTACGACGCAGGTATATATTTATTACACCCGTTTCCCGCACGATTCCTCCACGGTTAAATTCCTGGTGAGCAGCCTCACTTCCTCCAGATATCGTCTGTATCATTAAATATCCACAGGTTGCGTTCGTATGGTATGTCCCCAGTTATACCTTTTCCTTCCACTTAGGGGTCCGATATCTTCCAGGGCCTGTGAAATGGCCCACGCCATCTGCATTGGCGCCACGCTGTATTCAATGACGGTCGTCGATTTCGGCCGTCTCGAGCTTCTCCTCCTCATCCCGCGCTCATTGGCCACAGCAGTAATATTTTCCGGTATCGTTGGCGCATGCGGTGGGCTCTCCTTCCTTCCTGTACCAATTTTTTTTCGCTCAATTCGTCCACCCACCCACAAGTCCAAGTTTTTTTCGCCTATCGGATATACGGCGTATCCAACAGCTTGTACATCCCCTGCCTGAGTTGGTTCTTATCTTTCTGCCGGCTGCTGGGCTCCATCATGGGCTGTGTCTACGGCTTCACAACGAAAACCATCCCAGAATACGAGGTGGAATGGGCGTGGCTCCTCAACTCCCTCTGGTCCGTCGCTGCTGGGAACGATTTATTAATCGCCGGGACGCTGGTCTACTGGCTCTATCGACGTCGCCCGGAAGGCGATCAACGGTGCGATGTGCTCTGCCGCTGTGTCTGTGTTTTGGCTGACGACTATTCAGAACCGTGGCTCTCATCGACAAACTTATCGCTTGGACTATGGGTTTGTTTTTCAACTCACTCGTTTTATATTCTTCGAAATTAATCCAACTGCCCCCAGAAACCGGCGTCGTGACGAGGTAAGGTCGATACCAATATACCGTGGCGCCCGTGTTGAGTTCGGTGTAGTGCTGCCGGACTGTTGACCTTAATCTGCGTATGTCTTCGTTCGCTTTCCTCATCTTGCCATTCATCCGTTCTCGGCAGTTCGTGACCATGAAATCAAATTGTATGGGCTCGTATCGGTGGATATAGCCAACGACTGATATACCCAAAGACATTTGGATCGCCTTCTTCGTCGTCGTGGCACGATGTATGTCTCTTCATCCTCCCAAGCCAAGCCCCTGAAAGACTGACCATCTCCCAGTATACTCCAATTCTCTGCTCGCAAGGTAATTGCATCACTCTAGTCAACCTACTCACAATGACTGTACTCACACCAAACCAGCCTCAACTCCCGCGCCAGTCTGCGAGCCCTAGTGCACAAAACTGACGTATACATCCAGAACGAAATACGAACGCAGAGCGGAACGGTAAGCTCGATATCGATCTATGGATTTAGAGAAGCTAAAGCAACACAGTTTGCCCTTACGCTGCCCCAATCGCACGCTGAAAGTGATACGGGGGCGATCTGTTGACGAACATTATCATGATTATGATTTTTATTAACGAGGACACTGTATAGTATCCATTTGCTGTAATTCATTCTGCGGGATTTTCCGAAAGCCTCACCGACCGCGTTGCACAACGCAGATTCATATGGGTTAAACCGTCGTGCAATTGAACCACCGTTAAGTTGAACTCGAAAGCAAGAAAAACCGAGATCATATGTGGCAGGTAAAACTCTTATCACCAGTATTTCCATCTTCTGCCAGCGCGTTGATGAGTAGTCCGACTTCCGCGTCAGAGTTCATTAACGGACGTCCGCATGGACGTCCGGGTGCGCTTTATCTCCAGGTCTTGGTGCGTAAACATCGATCTCAAAGGGCACGCAGAGCGCGTAAAAATAACTGGAGGGCGTTAGAGCCAAGACAGAGAAGCAACCTAACATATGCATACAACCTAGCGAATAGGGCTGCACGCCGTGCCCGTCGCGCCGGTTCTATGGGTCCCGTGCGACGGGTGGCCGACCCGTTCCGTCGCTGAATTTGGACAGCTGGCGATGGGACGGCAACGGGACGGGCATGAGCCGTTTTCTGCCGTCGAAAAACGGCCGGCGACGGGTCGACGGGGTGGGTCAGAGTTTTGAAGATTTTGCGTCGAATTCCAACTTGGTGGGTCAGTAAATCAGTAAAATCCACGGTGAGCATGATTCCCACCTCCCAGTTACCTTTACCTACTCAGAAAGGAATTCGGGTAGCGCGAGCGCGACTCGGGTAAAGTCCACCAATTATTTCCCCTTTGGAAATTGGGGTTGAACATTGCAGTTTTGCAAGTATGCAAGAGTGAAAATCTCCAGAAAACCATTTCAGAGTCTCACGAGTCGATTTTACTGCCTCAAAACGATCAATTCAATGTAAGTCTGTCTCCGACGGCATCCAAAAGAACCCTTTGAACTCACCACTAGTAGTCACCAAGGCAGATTCTTGTTCTCGAAGCTGGCATCGAAACTTTAGCTTGGTAGGAAGATTATTCTCCCTTTCGTATCATTGTGCAGCCGTCCACCCGCGCCGGCCGTCCCGTCGTCCGTCCCGTTCCGTGGAGATCTTGCACTCTCTCATAACGGGACGGTGACGGGACGGGTTTGCCCGTTCAACTCCCGTTCAAACGACGGCCGTTCCTGTTGCCGGGACGGCGTACAGCCCTACTAGCGAAGCAAGGTTTAATGCAGGCTATGGGTCGAACGTACAGCCGCATGGCCTTCAACCAAAAAGTGATTCGCTGCGGGTACTGCAGTATCACCGGCGCAGTCGGACAACCTGAAACAAATGGAAGACGGCGCCGCTATTTCATGCGAAGAGGTGGTGAGATAAGCGAGAGTATAAATTTCCGACACCGAGACGCGACGCGTTCGAAGCGCTTAGTCGAGAAGTATCGCGAGAGATGAAATGCTGAACGCAGCGGCTAATCTGTAAATGTTTTTCTTGCAGTTTTGTACCCTTCAAGATTCTCCAATGAGATGATTTTAATTGTCACTGGCGACCATCCCTGCTAGTACTCGAGGACATACCTCTCGGAAACTACGCAAACATATAATGAGGCTCCTTCATGGTGATCCCCATTTCCTTCAGGTGACTGCTGAGCCCGGGATCGCCTTCTCGGGCGTCGATGCGTAGAGGTCGATCCAACGGAGGAGTATTTTCTGCCCATCGCGGGGGAGTCTCCCATATCTTCGGACGCGCGCGCATTTCATCGAAGTTCGCGATCATTCAATGCGCGGATCGAGGTAGGGCTAGATACGTGTGAGTGCTGCGAAAAACGCCGCACGCTCGGGTCAAAATCGCATGGGTCCGGAAGCGCTGCGACGGGCCATGGGCGGTGACAGAAGTACTCGATCTCGTTGCGAAATCGAATGATGTCGTGTAGAACTGCGAATTCATATATGCGGTAGAAGCAGGCAACCGCGGTGTCGTATCGGCGGAGGGGAAAGAGGCGTGCCATTAACGAAGGAGGACGCCGAGAGACTTTCCATCGCTTCTGGGTTTCGATGGGATAGGTGGCAAGCACCCGCCTCCTGTTAGGTACAAGTGTTCTTATAGACAGAGGGAGAGGTTCGGGCGTGTTCTGGTAGGGTTCCATGACCCAGCGAAGGATGGCTGCCACAAAGCTCCTAAGTTGAAGGCTCATGGTGAGAGTCAAGCGAGGAGAGTGATTGCGTATGATTCCATCAATAAACACCGATGTATCACGCGGCAGTTTCGGCCCGAACGGCATGTTCAACCTCGAAAGAGACCCAACTCAATTACTTTGGTTTGCAGTTTGCACTATGACTACCTATTGAACAGCTGATCGATGATTTTCTCCAGAGCCAGAATTCTAGGCTTATATTAGACCTATACTAAGCTACGCAACTGGCCATCACCCAGACTAATCAAGGGTCGCAGTGAACTTGTTCAAATCAATATGGAGGGCGATCTTTATTTGCCTCAACACGGGTGAGCGGAGATCACTAGACCAACCGTCCATTGAGACCAATAACCAGCATGATGCCTAAGATGCAGAGTTTTCCCACTGCGTTTCCGGTCCTTCGATGACCGTTCGTCTTGCTTTGGTTTTGGGACGAACTGGACGGATTAGGTGTGGTCGAAGTCTTAGAGAACGTCAACGGTAGATCCACCGTCTTGATAGATTGAGAGGACGGGGACGGAGAGGACGGGGACGAAGTAGATTGCGTGGGCGGAAGTGGAGTTCCGCTGGTGGGAGGTGGGGCAGTCGCTCCGACGACATACGCCTGGCCCAAAGCATTGAGATTCCCATTGCCGTCCAACAAATCTGCGGGAAACAGTTGAGCGTAAAACCTTATTCATAAAAAAAACGATGAGCGTACTGGAATTCACTCCGCCACTGGGAGCACGCTAGGATTTATTATATCAGAATGAGATTGAGAACAAATAAGGGATTTAACGCACGGAATACTCGAACCAGGCGTATCGCTCGACAAACGGGAAAAGTGGCCCGTCCAGCGCAGGGACCACGGTGTTCATAAACGCAAGGACCGTCGCAGGATCAGGGGACGTTTCCGCAAACTCCGTAACCCACAGCAGGTGGGTCGGAAACTGTGCTGACAACTGGCCGACATAGTTGAAGAAATTCTGCGCCCCGGAACCGTACCTGTACCTCGTAAATGAAAACGAAAATACGGAGAAATCTGCTGAATTGCACACCAATGAATAGGAATAAAATCGATGGTGCATTTTGCACACGCGGCCATGAACTGCGTGAGCCACACCTGGCCTGAGGCTGCCGACGAGATTGCTGGCGCTCCAAGGCTGATGCCTGGAAATGTGGATCTCAAAGGTTCAAAGTACTGCATCCATAACTGGGCCGCGTAAGTTGCATTCATGTTTGACTGCTTCGGGTTGTCAGGTTCGTTGAACGCCTACGTCGTTTGGGGGAAATTATTATCTGCATCCTACAGCCACTCGAGATCAATATACCAGGACGGTTTTAGCATTCAAGGACTTGACGGTGGCGGCAAAGTTTTCGATATTCTCAGCATTCCACTGCATCGGGATGTACTCGAGCCCCGACTGTAGGAGGGCAGTCGGAGGTGAATGACCCCAGTCGTACACCCAGCTCGCGACGCCAGTAGCCTGAGTGGCGGTCTTGGTATCTGCAGCGATGCTGCTCGCTGCGACGTCCGATGTGAGATAGGCCAGACCGCGTTTCGGGAGTTTGCTGCCATTCACCACTGTGAGCAAGAGGATACAGCTCTGGAGGACGCTATAGATAAATGACCGTGGTGGGCTCATGGTTGTGCTGAACCGTCTGGGAATGCGTCGGACCTGGTTCCACGGCCGTTATATACATTCTACGCCAAAGTTTTCCGATTGGCGACGTCCAAAGATCAGACAGATTGCCGCCGTCTGCGCCTCCGTCTGTAATGCTGTGCCAGCCTCCTTCCCTGACCCGACGTGGATTCAAATCATCTGGCTAGGGAAAAAGCCGACTCGGGCAGCCGTTCGGCCTTGGTACTCCGTGAATTCAGCGCTAGCATCAACAAACAATTCTACCGAAAGGGAATGCCAGCGGAGCTCAGCTCTGCATTCGATTTCTACGTCAGTCTCGTTGGCTCAAAACTGTAAGTCCTGCCGGCCATCTTTGTTCCAGTTTCTTTCAAAATGTGGCGAGGTACTACTTAAGAGGATTCTATCTCCATCAATCTAACTTCTCCCGCTCCTCCGTGACCGGCGGATCGGCCGAGTCTTTAGCCGAGTGGTGGCCGAGTCCAGACTCTTATATTCTCTCATGCCAAACTGTCTCTGCTTGGAAATCAACGAGGTATTTTTTCTCTTCCTCCGAAGGACTTGGGTGCGTGAGTTCAACATGCCGCGAAGAGCCGAAGTTTGCCGAAAAGAATGGGCGTATGCGCATGTAAAGAGTTACAGTTTCGGTTTCTTTGTGAGCCTGACCTCCTGCGCACCCGGGGACTCCAGTCTACGTTTCCGACCTCTCTCGGCGCTCTCCTTTAGATCTTCATTGCCGGCCATCATGGATTGGAGGACTGAGCTCGAAATGCCGGCGACCGGGAGAGAGATCACGTCGGCGTCGGCTTTGTCTAGGGTCGGAAAGTGGAAAGAGGTGTTGCCTCCAAGTAGGTTCTCTATTGCATGCATGGCGCTGGTCGCTGCTCCGCTGAGTGAAAATTTTGTAGTTTTGTCCATCGATGGCATTTGATAATATTGATATCGGGGGATGTCTTGAGGATGTTAAAGATTAATGAAGATGCTGAATAGCGGCACACTGACCTTTGGCATTGTCTGGAAATAAAGTTAGCGTGATTCCAGAGACTCACTCAAGCTCACGACGTACTATGTTCAAAAACATTCTGCCGGATCCAATCAACAGGCGGGAGTAGCGGCCAATCGTCCGAGGAACGGAGAAATTTGGAATTAAATGTCTCGTCCCAGTCTGCTGCACCTTGCCATTTCCTTTCTCCGATATGGAAAATAACTAGCTTTTGAGTTATTGCTGCCACTTTCGGCCGCTTAGCAGAATCCTGTTCCCAACAGTCTAGGAGTAGCTGCCAAGGTATTTCCGACGGCCATGGGTCTGGACGGGAGGGTCGGCTCCCACCTATAACTTTGATACTGACGGCCATATCGTTCATTAATTCATAAAATGGCGCCTTCCCGGTCAATATCTGTCGCAAAACTGATACATAGGATGCACCAAATAATCATAATTGAAGGGGGGCACACCTCGTAACTAACACACCCAAAGGCATAAACATCCGATCCATAATGATTCTGCATTTCTCCCAATAACAGCTCTGGTGCCTGGTAACGCGCCGTTCCTCCACGAGCACTTCTGGTCGAATGAGTGAATCGCAGACTCACAGCATCGGCGATGGTCGATAATCCGAAATCGGCGATACAGGCCCTTCCTGAGGGAGTGATGAGGATGTTTGTCTGAAAGAACATGATAATAAATGTGCTGAGATTCAGACTGAAATTCTGAAGAACGTACTCCTTTAAGATCTCCGTGCACGACATGTTCGTCATGCAAATACTCCAGGCCCATGGCCACATCCAAAATCTACAGCTTACGTCAAACAAATGAAACTACTCACAATGAGATACTTACAAGTGAAACTCGGTCGAGACCGACCGGTGCAGTTTTTAAGAATTCCAAAATGTGCCCGTTCTCCATCCAAGGTGACACGAGACAGAGTCTACGGTCCAAGTAATAAAGCCCATAGAATGGAAGCAAGTTGGGGTGTGATAATTGCCGCCAGATGAGGGCTTCGCGGCCAAATTCCTGTAAGAGATGAGCCCAAATGGACTTTTTGAGAGCAGCAGCTTGCCTTCAGCGCCGCTGTTACATCCGTGTCCCGAAATAGTCTCATGATCTTGACAGAAACAGTTTGATCCCGCACCGAACCCTTCCAAATGTCGCCGAAGGCGCCGGCCGCCACTTGTGGCCCTAACTTTCCTAATCCAACCAGTGGGAAGCATGTAGGAAGAAGTTCAGATACGCGAGAAAGTCTTAGCAAGGCTTGTGCAAGTAAGGGCCGCGCTGGGGAATCCGGGAACGAATCAAGAAGCTGGCATATCGTTGAGACCGACACGATGACAATGGGCACCACGACCGCTTACATCTTGAACAAGATCCAGAAGGCGTTGAGCAACAGGCCCGCGAGATGCCAGAAAAGTCTTGTAGGTTTTTGCGTCGCGTAAAACAATGATGAACTCAGCCAGGAGGGTGTAGGCGTCCAGAGAAAGATGTTCAGATATCTGCTTTTCGATGTCGCCGGTCTTTGTTTCCACCTACCAACAATGTCAATGCACACGGTAATCGGAAGGCGCAGTAGTTATCATACCCATGACCATGCGGCCCCGTTCAGAAGTCGAAACACAACCGCTAGGATTGTTTTATAATTCGAGAAACTAGCAAAGTCGTCCTCCTGCTGGTACAGCCATTTCACCCAGTCGAGAAATTTGTACAAGCGTCTGTGCAGTGAAAGAATAAATGACTGCAGGCGGCCACAAAGCAATGTTCAGACACTTACGAGTCTGACTGCTGACGCAGCGTGGTCAACGTGTAGATGATGAAGTGCTGTTGATGTTATCGCAATGGTCTTTAATCGGTTATGAAGAGTACCTGAGGGACCCTCCGCCGCTGGAGATTGGTGACTCCCATGTATTCCAGACAATCGGAGAAACTTGGTTGCAATACAAGACGTGCGTGGAGAAATATATCGAGTCTCGCGTTCCATGCCGGAGGTCCAGGATCGTGCGTTTGTTCCTCATTCGAACCATCGTTCGAAGTCTGGGCGCTCATGGTTTGTCTGTTGCCAGCTTGTGAAGGTTCGAGGAGGCGGTTGGGTGTGGCCTCTTGCATCGCGCGCGCACGGGCCAGGGCTTCGGCTTCGAGGAGTGTACGCTGGGACTTTAAATAAGCGTTCAACGTCTGCTGTCGTGCGGCGGGTTCGCGGGGGTTCTTTGGAAGCAATGAGCACTGAAAATAAAATCAGGCGAATAAATGGAACACACCACACTCAGCCAGACTTTGAAGTTCTGCTCCGTCAAGAGCCCACCGCGTGCGCGAGTCCGGGACGTGTCCTCCGACACAACGCCGCTGGCTTCGTCCTCGAGTTCACGGCGCAGCAGGTCCTCGAACGCGGCGTCGCTTTCGCGTTCCCAGACACCGGGTGTGGTGACATCGACGTCGGTCATGTCCTGGTCGCGCATTGCGCACTCGACACAGACCTCTTCTTGCGGGGGACTGGAGAGGACGACGGGATTTGGGGCCGCGGGTGGTGTGATGTAAGTCGGCTGCTGGGCGAATGCACGGGGACTAGGAGACACGGGAGGATTGTAGCCGGGGGAGGCGGAGAGCGGCATGATTGGATTGGGTTTGCTGGAGGTAGAGCCGACGCCGAGGGCTGGGAGCGCGGGGTGTTTGAAAATTTATTCTTAATTTTAATACCTGAGGATGAACCACAGCAAGAGATCGTAGCGCACAGCCCAGAACAGCACGGACATTTAAGACACCCGGCAACTGCGGTGGCTGTCATCCAAGTGTGGTTCAAAAAGGCGCCAGGAGAGACGCCCCGGACGCGGTCCGGTTGCCTGAATAATCAACTCAGGAAGTTTGGCACTTCCTCACCTCGTATCACTTCAATCCGCTCATCCAACGAGGCTTGAGGTGATTGAATGACAATGAAGACTTGTTTGGGTGATTCCAATTTTGAAATACCATCGTCGGAAGCAAGTACTATGACGGTTCGTTTGTACAAATATTAATTTCGTACGCGCGCTTGTGATTTGCGCGCGCGCGACCCCAAACATGCGCGCGCAGGCCTTCCGAGTCCCTCTGAGTACACGAAGCTTATTCTAATAGCACAAATCCCGATGTAGATGGCCCTTCTCCTCGCATGTCCGATGCCACAGGACTAGGCGGTGAGATCCCAGAGTAAGGCAAGAGGGTAGTGCCTACAGCAGTGGCCCCGAGCCCCCAATTCTCGGGAAAGCCGTTGGTACTCATCATCTCACTCCTCTCCAAGGATAAAACGGTTAAAAAACGGCAGGGACGTCGTCCAGAGGCGCGGTGGGTGGGCGAGGACGTTGGCGACGTGGCATGGTTTGGATCACGGAGATAACTTTCGGCGAAGTTGGCCGGTGTCCCGGTCGGCAGTTCGAACCGACCTTGGCACTTTTATAAAAAGAGGTGCTACAGCTATAGCTCTCACACAAGGTCACTATACCATTGAAAGGAGTGCTTCAAATTCTTCAATCTTGTAGCTTGTTGGGCCAGCGAGTAGAACAAATCCATTGAGGAAACCTTGGCATTTCCCACGCGACTGACACTGACAGGAGTGGCTGTGTTTCGTTAGCGATCCATGACAACGTCCTCTCTTCTCTCGCTCACGTCGCCCATGGCTTGCTCGACTGGGCTTACCCATGTACTCCTCAGTTCCCTCATTATCACTCTGGGATTGTCTTGAAATCTTCCCCACACCCCTTCTGTCCTTAAACCCCGCAGCCCCAATCTTCGGGCTCGGAACCCGGCCATTCACTCTGATCACCACCGGCCTCTTGGGCTTTGAGTGGACACTGGTAGCATTCCATCTGCCACTAGCTGGTATATGTATACGTAGTTATAATATATTCAACCCATCGCGCGTGCGCAAATCACACGCGCGCGTGCGAATTCTATTTTTGTACAAACGAACCGTCATAAGTACTACCCATGAAACTCTCAGTGCCGCGCGCATCAGGTTTGTGTCCACTCGCTCAGCCCGAACTCCCCCATGAATAGTTGTGCATGCGTCGTAGGCTGAGGTCGTGTGGTTGTTGGGTTGTTGAGAATGTGACGTGTGTGGCGGCGCGGTCGGGCCGATTGCCTGGGACGCGTCGAGTTTGTGAACGGTTGATCTGACACAATAATGACAGAAATTTATTACTTGTGAGAGCTCGAAGACAGATACATTAATCTGGTTCTTTTGTTGAATACGAGGAGCCACCTGATGGTGAATCCAAAACTGAACCGTGGGAATTTTGAGTCGGCTATCTCGGCATTTACACTGGTCTTTTGCATGTCCAGCACGGAAACCATAACCATTGTAACGCGAGCATTTGAACACAGTGCGGCCTGGAAAGGGAGGGGAAAATGATTTGAGGCCTTACTTGAACCTTCTAAAGGTTGACATCTAAGGAATACCTTCATCGAATCGACGGTCGACCTTCAAACTCGGGCATTCGCCGGTCATGGATGCTGACTATGTAAATCTGCAAGCCGCTGTCGTGAAAAATCTAGTTCTCGAGACAGTCCGACCGTGAAATAATCGGTTCAGATAAAATTTGGCACTTTTTGACCTCGTATCTCTTCAATTCTAATCTCCTCCATCTTCTCCCTATATTTTATACGTCCTCCATGTAGACCGAGAGGACAGGTTGCTGTGGAAGATGAGATTGATTTACCTAGCTTTGAGTGCAATACACTTTGACAGCACCAGCTGGTTGATTTTAACAACAGAAAAGTCGTGCGCAGAAGGAGATTAAAGACTCTGCATCGCTGGTGGTTGGTGTGGCGGTCTGCCGAGCACAACACTGAGGCTTTTTAATACGGTATGTTGCACCATGAGGATGCATGAAACGCCGAGGGAGGGAGGAGAGCCTCATCATTGATCCCAAATTCGATTCCCACGGTTCAAAACTCTAGGTTTGGCCGACAGTAACCGCTCTGTATTCTGCCGGGGGACGTTTACTGTAAAGACAAGAGACCCTTAAACAGTGGACTGCCTCAGTGGTCGGATTTTACAGTCTCAAACGTCGCCACGCAAAAAAAAAAAAAAAAAACGGAAGATGTGCGAAACGTTTAAAATGCTATGTTACCTTCATCTTGCTCATGGTTCGATGGTGTAGTTGGTTATCACTTCTGTCTAACAGAACTGTCAAATTTACAGTAATCTGTCGCACAGGCGGTCCTCAGTTCGAACCTGGGTCGAATCATGTTTTGCTTCCCGTTGCTGCGTTTGGACAATTTTGCGTATCACTTGAAGCGCACCCCTCTGCGTAACCTAAGCCCCGGTGGTCCCCAGTTAAAACCCGGGTCGAATCGTGTTTTCCTTCCAATGCCGCGTTTCGAATATTTTCAACCATCGATTGATTATCGCTGCGATCGGCGTGGGAACGTCTATTTTTTGCTTCCATGTCTTCCCCCCACTGTCCTTGAGTACCTGGAATAATTCCAAGTAAAACGGGTCGTCGGTTGAGGCAGGAAACGACGAGAACGAAGAAGAGCGGAAGAAAAAGAGAAGTGATCGGACGGTTTCCTCATTGGGTTCGCGGCGTTGAGTTCCGCTTTGGGAAGACACCCCTAATTTCTTCCATGCGCTGACTGCTAGGAAAACAGTGGGATGATAATGTTCAATTATGTTTCAGTACACCAAGCCCTACCTTCAAATGAGATTTGAAATTCCAACCGTCGACTAGTACTGTTGGCAATATACATGTGACGCTCTTGCTGGGTAACTAGCAAGTACCTAGTGGTGATTCGAGGGCTTTCGATGCGTGCGCCGCCATGCAAGCTGCGGTACTCAACTGGCTTACCACCTCTCAGTGAGATTTGGCAGCCGCAGCCTTCACGATCATTATTTAACCGCTATTCTCTGCTATTCTCCTACTTTCTGTATTACTTTCGCATCGCGTACCAGACCTGCTTGATTTGCAGTAATCTGTCGCACAGGCGGTCCTCAGTTTGAACCTGAGTCGAATCATGTTTTGCTCCTCGTTGCTGCGCTTCCACAATTTTTGCGTATCGGTTGCTGTGCACCCTTTGCGTAACCTATCACAGTGGCGGTCCCCGGTTTAAACCTCGCTCGAATCGTGTTTTCCTCCTCGTTGTTGTGTCGAAGATTTTCAACCATCGATTGATTATCGCCACCATCGGCGTGGGAGCATCTATTTTTTTGCTCCCATGTCTTCCCCCCATTGCCCCTGAGCGCCTGGAATATTTTCAAGTAAAACGGGTCGACGGTCGAGGCAGGAAACGACGAAAACGACGAAGAGCGGATAGTTCCCGATTGGGTCATATCAATATATTATGTAAGCGGCGTTGAGTTCCGCTTTGGGAAGATGCCCTAACTTCTTCCACTCGGTTTCTTGGGATGACATTCCAGTTATAAAGCACTATTGTTCTCAGTCGCGACTAACTTTGAGGCTTGAAACTTGAACTTTCCAGCCGAAGGGAGTTTTGAACTTTGAACGACTTTGCGGCAACAGTTTCCGTTGAGACAATTTTGCGTTTATTAAATATGTCTTCGTAGCATCCAATATATCCTACAACATATACAATCCCCGTCTACTACACTCTATCCTGTCCTAGTTAATTTAAACAGAGAGTCGTGATTGTGAGGAAGGCAAACAAGGTGCATGTCCCAGCGAGCAGCCGTTTTAAGTAAAAAGAGAAAATGAAGCAACGAGTGAATGGATGAAGCATTCGATATGATACATGGAATGTCCAGCAGGAGTAAAAGCACGCCGAGCGCTCTATATACCCTCGCGCATGATAAAAGAGGGCACAAGCAACGCAGAGTCGGGACAGATGGTACAAGGCGGGTGGGTATCGGGTCCTCGCGATCAGATGACGCGCTTCTTCTGCTTACGGGGAGTTGTAACGCCGCCGCCGTACGGGTATTTTTGCTTTTTCTCTGCCGGTTTGAGAATCTAGATGGTGCCAAATTAGTCGGTATAGAATTCATTTGTAGGGAGGGGCAGAGACGCACCTGGAACGAACACAATAGCGACTCGTCCACGCTCATCAGCGCGCCCGCGTTGTCAAACTCGCCGCAATAATTCGGCGCCGAGAACAGCGTCACCAGATGCCGCTTTGCGAAAAACTCGTACCCGTCCTCCACGACCTGCACTCGGGTATTAGGCAGGCCAAAAAAAGAGAGCAGAACAGACGCACCTGATGCCCCCGACATATCAGCTCCAGGTCGTGTTTTTGGAGGAACCGCGCGACCACATCAGGCCCGAACGTAAACGACACCCCGCGGTCGTTTTCTGACCACCCCGTGATATCCTTGTCGGGATCGGCCCATAACAGGTCGGAGAGTAGCCCTGTGTCATTATTAGCATGAAATTAGCGCTGTTATTGCCGGGGAATTGAGACGGGAGCGCACCTGTATCGGGGACGTCGGTCGGCCGCATCACTCGTCGTATTTGCTCCATGGACTGCAGGTCCGGACTCAGCCCGCCGTGCATCGTGAAGATTTTCTCGTCAATGATCGCCGCGATGGGCAAGCAATTGAAGCAATCGGTAAAGGTTTTCCAGAGTTTGATGTTATACCGGCGTTTACCTGCAACTTGCGTGAGCGCGGAAGAGATCAAAGACAGAGCACATACATTCGTCGTAAAACCCGTATATCCTGTTGATGCACGCGCACTCGTGGTTCCCTCGCAAGATAAAGAAATTCTCGGGGTACTTGATCTTGTACGCAAGCAGCAAGCAAATCGTCTCGAGGGACTGCTTCCCGCGGTCGACATAGTCGCCCAGGAACAGATAGTTCGCCTCGGGAGGGAACCCACCATACTCAAACAGCCGTAAAAGGTCGTAGTATTGCCCATGGATGTCCCCTGTATACCCAGCGTCCGTGAGTCTACGCCGAAAACCAAGGGCACACGACGCACCGCATATCTTGATCGGCGCCTCGAGCTCGAGCAGGATGGGTTGGTTGATGAATATCTCGCGGGCCTTGGTGCAGAGGTACTTGATTTCGTACTCTTGGAGCTGAACGGCCTTGCCGGGGCGATTCCCTCGAACTGGACGGCGTTTACCTTCAGTAGCTCGAAAGAAAAGGGGGGAGATGGGCGGACCTTCGAGGAGTTTGTCAATGACCGAGTCAAGGTCAATCTCTATCTCTGCCATCTGCAATTAACTGCTAGTATCGAGGCCTTGTTATAAAGCTGTAGACTGGTATGGGGTATCAAACAAAGGGAGCTCGGTGCTGTGGCGTGCGGGTCGTGTACGGCGATCGATAACGAGCGAGAGCGAGAACTGCGAGCTGTGGGGTATGCTGGCGGAATGACTCGAATGGACAGAAGATAAAGTCAATCACACGGCCTGAAAGGCCCACACGCGAACTTTGATCGCATCCCGGTCCGCACTCCGAAAGCCTAAAGGCCGCATTACCATGTACAAGCTAATTATTAAGTTACTTGTCTCTAAAAAAACAACAGTGCAGCATAATGCGAGTGCGGGAGACGTGTATGGGTATGTGCAATAGTCCCAGTGAGATAAAAAAAAATGAGTGTACAGATTAGCTCTCGGACAATCGTTCGCTAGTAGCGTTAGCAGTATCGGCAGTGCCATTAGCAGCCCGGTTCCGTCGTCTCCTCCGCCTGAAAAAGCAACCAGTCGAGTCAGCGTCGCGCAGCACAGGCACAAAGACCGCGCAACCCACCTGGGGAACAACGGCCCCTTGGGCATGATCCGTTCGTCCAGATCCAGCGCAATATTAGTCGCACAGTGGAAGCCCTACGTGGCTCGTTAGCCTTTCGTCTTCCCGACCCCCATCCGAGAATTTAGAACGCACCTCGATCCAGTCCACGACATCCCCCACGTCCCGCGCCTGCAGTAAAAACTGCTCCCCCTCCAGGCGTACCCGAATAACATGCTTCCGCTTCACATAGTCGTTCCCCAGCCCGCTCTCCGCGTGCTGCAACGTATACGCGCGGATGAGATCCGCGGGGTCGGGCTCCGGCACGTCCGTCCCCGCCGCAGTCATCGCTTTAGTGAACTTGTTCTTCGAGCTGGCGCTACTACTCGGTGTCGCGGGTGCCCGCGCGCTGAGCAGACCCGAACGCGAAGACGACGCAAGGCTGACGTTCGACACGTTTGACCTCGAGGGCGCGAGCGGGACGCCCGTCGTGGGACTCCCGCTCCCAGATGGGCTCGAGTTTGAACTGAACGACGGCCGGGGAATGGAGAGCGACGACCGCGCTATCGTTGGCGTTTTCGGCGGACCCTGTAAATCGCTCTTCGACCGCCCATGCGCTCGTGGCTTGAGCAGACTAAGCCCAAGATTTAACCGCGAGCGGCTCGCCTGCGCGTGAGTGCTAGCGCTCCCCTCGGGCGACGGCGGCGTACTCGACGTAGCAGTAGCAGACGATGAGGCCCGACTACGCGCCGACGACATACTCTCCCTCGGCGGAACAACCACCTCCGTCGTCCCCTCCGCCCCAACCTCACCTTCCTCCGCTCCAACAGGCAGCCTCCCCTGCTCGCCCGCAATTTTCCGCTCCTGTGTCCCCGTCGGCTTGGCTGGCTTCGCCGGAACCGCGCTAAACACCGCCCCATCCCCCGCCCCCACAGCCCGCTCCCACCACCCCTCCCCCGCACACCGATACACCCGAAACGCCGTCCCCTCCAGCTCACACACCACCCGTCGCCACTTGCGGTCCTTCGCCTGCACCCCCGGCGCCGTAAACTCCATCTTCCGCGGCATCACCCCGCGCAGCAGTATCGCGTTGCTGTACCCCGGCAGCGTCTCGCGCCCCTCGTCGTCGCGGGGCACGATGCGCGCCTGCGCGAGCGGGTGCGCGTTGACGGGGAGGAACGGCGAGCCGACGGGGGGGAGCGTGTACGGCGGCGGCGCAGCCATGATCTCGGGCATCGACCGGCGGCGCTTCAGCGTGCTCGTGCGCCCGATCCCACCGTGCCCGTCGTACGCGGGCGCCTCCCCGCGCGGCGTGTCGTCCGCCTTGCTCTTGCCCTTCCCGCCGACCTTGAGCCCGAGCGGCACGTCGTCGTCGTCGGGCGTAGAGACGGTGTTGAGGATATCGACCATGCTGCGCGAGGCGTGCTTGTACATCCCGGGGCGCTCGCCGACAGGCGCAGGGAGCGGCGGCATCGGCATCGGGATGCTGCGCACGGTGGGCGAGAGGGGTACCCCCATCGGCGTCTGCAGCGGCTGGCGGGGCGTCTTCCCGTCCAAGGTCGGTGTCCTCACGGAGAAGTAATCCGGGTGCCATCCCGCCACGGTGGGCGTCCGCCCGCCGATGTTGCTGTTCTGCAACGGCGCACCCTCCCTCTCCTTCCCCTTCCCCTTCCCAATCCCCAACCCCCCAAACAGCCCCCCGAGATCCAACGACAGCGGCGGGAGCGGCACGAACGGCGACTCCCCGCCCTGCGTACGATCCACATCCATCGACTCACCCCGCTCGCTCTCCCCATCCCCATCCCTCCCGTCCTCCTCATCCTCATCCTCCTCCTCATCCTCATGCTCGTCCCCATCGTCCTCCTCCTCCCCGCCCCCCACCCCCGCCTGCAACGCCCCCTCCATCGCCAGCGCCGGCATACTCCGCACCACCGCCCGACTCGCCTCCCTCGCATGGTTCCCAAAAATAACACTCGACCTCCGCTGCACACCCTCCTGCCCCCCCGCATCCGCACCCCCACCCCCACTCCCGCTGGCACCACCCACCCCACCCGCACCCTCACCCCCCGGCGACATCACCTTGGGCGACGTCACACTCGGGAGCCTCAACACCGGAATCGCAAGCGGCGCCTGCCGCGTAATAATGCTCGGACTCAGCCGCGCGATGTCCCCCCCGTCCATCATGAACCCGCCACCAGGCGAAGACGGGTTGAAGCTCATGCTCATCCCCATGCTGAAGCGGTTGTTGTTGTTGAGGGACATGGGGATGCTGGGCGGGCGGCGCGCGGGGAGCGTGCCGGCGCTGCGCGGCGAGGAGGGCGCGTACGAGTAGCCCGATGCGGAGGCTGTGCGCGCGCGCAGGTGCGTGTTGTTGAACGCGGCGGGCGCGGGGGAGGCGGAGGGGGAGGAGTAGGACGGCGAGATGGGCGGGCTGGCGGTCAAAGTCGGGGTCAAATTCGAGGTCGAGTTGGCGGGGTGGAAAGACCCGGCGGGCGCGAGCCCGTTCGAGCCCCACGGGGAGGGGCCACTGCCACTGCCCCCACCACTTGCGGGGGCGTTCCACGCGGAGGGGCCGAGTGCGGACGCGCGTATGGGCAGGGGCGAAACGGCCGAGGGGATGACGAGCGGGGTGGTCTTCAGCGGGGGGAGCGTCGCGGCCCGCGGGGAGGGTGGTGGCTTCGTCGGCTTCGTGGGCGTGGGCGTCGGCGTGGGCATCGTCGTGGTATCCACCGCCCTCAACGTATCCACCCTTTCTCTCTCCCTTCCCTCCCCCTTTGTCTCCCCCTCCCTCTCTTTACCTCCTTGCACACCACCCCCCGCCTCAGCAGTCGGCGTCCCCTCCCCCTCCCCATCCTCTCCCTCGTGCCCCTCATGCCCATGCCCATCCCCCTCACCCCCCTCACCCCCATGCACCGCACCCTCCTCCTCGCTCTCCCACCCCCTCGCCGTCGCGAACGAATCAACCGACGTCCCCGACGCGAACGACGCGACCGACGCGCGGCGCGAGTCTCCTAATAGCCCCCCACTCCCGCCTGCGGGCGTGAGTGTGGAGAACGACGAGGGCGGGAAGGACGCCGTGGTGGGGGAGCGCTGCGTCCTCAGCGAGGTTGACGTCGACGTAGGGGGCGAGCGCGTGCTAGCAGTAGTACCACCACTGCCGCCGCCGCCGCCGCTGCTCCCGGGATCCGCGATATCGGCTCGCGTGGCTGTCGACGGTGATGCTGACGTCGAGCCGGAGGGGAACGAAGTAGAAGTAGAAGTAGAACTAGGCAACGAGCGCGCACCGGGCCCAGTCTCGCGCACAGGCGAATGCGCATGCGGGTCCGCCGCGCGCGCGGCCCCGCGCGGGAGGCCGGGGCTCCCCATTCCACTCCCATTTCCCTCGCTTCCATTTCCCTCACTCCTTCCACTGGCACTTCCGCTAACCTCACTTCCAATCGTGCTGGTGCTGGTGCTTGGCCCCCCACTCCCACTCGCACTCGCACTCCCGTCCCTCCCAGCAGGCGTACTCGCGAAACCCGACCCCGACCCCAAACCCGAGGCCGACCCAGGCCACCCCGCGTCCCCGCCCAGATACCCCGGCGCCCCCGCCGGCACAAACTCCACCCCCACGTCCACGTCCATCTCGTCCGCCCGGGGTAACCCACTCACCCCGCCCCCGCCCCCTCCGCGCGCCAACACCGGCAAGCCCTCGAACACGGATCCACGGCCAGCGGAGGGGGAGGACGAGGGCAGGCCCGCGATCGTCGACGCCGTGGAAAACGCCGAGCCGGAGTCGGAGCCGCTGCGCGCGGTGGCGTACGAGTCCGTGCTGCTGAGGAAGCTTGGGGTGGGGGTGGGGGTGCTCGGGGTGGGATGACTGCTATTACTATGCGGAGGCCCCGCACGGGCTGGATCGGAGGTACCGTCGGAGGTAGCCGTTGAACTACCACCAACACCACCCTCAGCGTCAAGCAACACCGCACTACTCGGCCGACTCCAGTTCCGCGGGCGCCCCTCGTCGTCCGGGGTGTGCGAGCGCGCGCGGCGCAGCGGCGGGGGTGCGCCTCCACTCCCACTCCCACTTCCACTTCCACCATTTCCACTTCCACTTCCGCTTGAGGCGTCACGCGAATTTGCGGCGCCGCTAGATGCATTTGCGGCGGGGGTAGAGCTGGATGAGGATGATGCATTATTGGATGATGATGATGCTGGGTGCGAATTTGGGTTTGGGTTTGGGCCGCCGGGGCGTAGAGCGGGCGGGTGCGCTTGCGCTTGTGGCGGGGAATTAAACGTTGAGGTGGAAGTGGGGAATGCGTGCCGAGACGAGGAGAGGGGCGAGGTGGGCGTCGCGGGTGTGAGGTCGAGCCTTATAGGCGTCGGGGCGGCGGGGGTTAGTGTCAGTTGTTGTGAATTAGCGGTGGTATTTGATGCTGAAGTCAAGCTTGCTGAATTTGGTGGTGAATTCGACGAGGGCGCAGAGGAAGAAGGCGGTAACGGCGGCGGGGCGCGTAACGGGTGCGGCGGTCGGGCGACGACCGGTGGGGATGCCGACGTCGGGGCTACACACCAGCCCATGGATTTAAAAAAGCACTTTGAGGGAACGGCAAAACGGCACGCACCAGCAGGGCCCACACTCCGTCGTTGAACTTGCTGTCTCTCGCTCCCCTCGCTCCGCGCGGGACTCGCGCTCCCATCGCTCTCGCCCGTGTCCTCCAGATGCGCGAGCTGGCCGAGCCCGAGCATGGGCTGCGACATGTAGGGCTTCGCCATGATGGCGGCGCCGTCCATCGAGTATGTGCCGCGCATGTACGGGCTGCGTGTTGGGTGCCATTCATTATTCATTGAACTGGTTATTTAAAGTAAAGTGAGACAGACGCACGAGTTGTTAGCGTTATTAGCCTCGCTCGGTGCGCGACTGGTGAACTTTGCAGAGACCTTTTGGAAGAGCTTGCTTGCCCGGACCTATTTGAATTCATTCGTTCGTTCATTCGTTGGGTAGATAGAGCACTTGGAGGGGACTAACGTGAAAGGCAGACTGGGTAGGTCGTATCTGCATGACCGAGTGCGCACGGGGGCGCTCGCGGGAGTCCATATTGGTTCAACTCCAGTTACAGTATATGCAGGTCGAGTAAAGTCCACAAAGCAAGTTCCAGTCCAAGTGCAAGCAAAGTGGAAAGCTAATTCCCGACCGAAAGAGGCCTTTGTTGTGGCCAGGCGTGATTTATTTTATTGTAATTCGATCGAGGGCCTGATTTTCAGGGGTTTTTGAATGGGTATTGTGGTTGCAGCTACGAGGACAAGGATGGCTTGGACCGGGGTAGGACGGAGTATTGTGCGAATGCGGGCTGTGGAGAGCGGGAGGGGATGACACATCGGCATTCCGCGTGGGAAATGGACACAACGCCTTTCTAATTTCATCCATGTATTCCTGGACCTGCTGCCCTTCATTCTCTCTGTTGCATTCTCTCTGTTACGATTCTCTCTGTTACAATTCTCTCCTGCTGCACTGGTGGGGGACTACAACCTCGTCCAACAACTAACTGACTTGAATCGCACGACTCGGAGCATTCTCCGTCGGACCAGCGACATAAATTCAAGCACCTCGAGGCTTTGCGTCCTTCACACCGTGCTCGAATGACGACATCCTGTCGTCGCCGTCCTATTCCCGCGTCGCCGTCTATTTCCAGCAACCCGGGAATGCACCCGCTCCCCCGATCGCCCGTCGTCGCGTCGATCATCCGAAACCCCCTTTTTTTCTCGGTCGCGCGCGTCGGTTGCTGTTAGGCCCCCGGTCACTCGCCCATATCTAGCTCCGCCCAAAAGTTCAAAATCCCGTTGATTTACCTTATGAAAATCGGCTCTGGAGGGCGCAAAAACCGGTTTTTTTCCCTACCCTCCGGGAATCGCCTTGTTTTCATCTGCCCACATCTTTTCGCCGGGTCAAAAAGTTTCCAGGTGGTCCTGTTCACGAGATAGGCCCTCAAAAACAGCTCTCAGAGGCCGTTGATTTACCTTATGAGGCGGAGCTAGGTATGGGTGAGTGACCGGGGGCCTTTGCTGTTGCCAAACGCGACGCGCTCCACAGCCTCGATCATCGTGTTTGCGCGTCCCGTTTTGCTTTCCGACTATGTCCGACGCTTAGCTCGCACCCACCCCACACCTGGTGAACTCAACCCCGCATCCGATCAAGTCTATTTGCAGCCTCCATTCGGCGACGTCTCGCGTAGCCTCGCCTGTACCATTACGCGCACCCGTGACCGCTCCCCGCTCCACCCACTTGTTCAAGTGCTGCGTTCACGACCCGACGCGTATCCGAAGCGCTTGCACTTCGCACCATAATACGCCGGCTTCCTTCACTCCAAACCATCCGGGAAGCTCCACCAAGGAACTGTCCGGAAAAAAATCTAAAATCTGCCGTCGTTATCTGGACATCCATGTCCCCCCCACCACCTTCGCCTCTCACGTTCTCCGTCATACAGCCCCGCTTGAAGCTTATGTTTCCATTTCAGCGTGCGACTCTCCCTATCTCAACCGCCCCAGGTTCAGGCTGCTCCTACACGCAAAGTGCGTGGACCTCCCGCCTCCGAGTCTTAGTCTTTTGCATCCCCCGACGACCTTGACTGCAAAATGCATTTTAAATCTCGATCCCGAAAAATCCGATCCTTTAGTGGGGCTTCAGAATCCCGAGGGCGAGCAAAAGAAGGAAGGAAGGCACCATAAATGGTTTCGGTTGAGGACCACAATTACAGTCATCCACGACGTTTCAAGTCGTCCTCGAGCCTCTGAATCCTCTCTTGGAACCACCCGAAATCATCTCTCCGCCTTGTTTGAGACTTCTGAACACAACTCATCTCCCTGCCTTGTTTGAAAGTCGAGACTTCTCAACACCTCGGAGTCCACTTTGGAACCTCGCACACGACGCGCCTTTCGATGCAACCCACGCTCTTCCCTCATTATACTAGAACTCATCCCCGGCGCGCCATGTACACAGGTGCACATAAAAGAAGCTTGAAATCAAACTGAGCACGTAGATGTGAGCAAGATAACGACGAGGACTGAATGGCGAAAACTTTTGTCCCTCACCTGGCTGCCGCTCCGGCATCTCTAGATCTGCATCTCGGCTGGCATCAACACTCCCACGGTTGAACTTTCTGTACCCGAGTGTTTATTCGGGTGGCGAGTATGTACTGGTGGCCAGTCCGACATCCCCGCCAAAATCCACGCCCCATCTTTCTTTGCTGTCGACCCCACACGCCGCAAAGCACGCAACATTTCGAGAACCACCAATCCACACGGTAGGATTCTACCGCGTTTTGGCGTACCCCGGCCTATATTTCCTCCCTCCCTGGTAAGCTCAGTGTCCACTGATAGCTCACGTATCCCGGGAACGAACATACATTTCAATACGCAGTCCCGCCGAGGTCCGCATCATAGATCGTGATTTGCTAATTGGCCGCCGTCGCAGGAGGATGTTGATCCTAAAAATGTCTGATCCGCCGGATCAGTGCTTCAGGTTTGCTACCCTTGGCAGAAATAAACGATCACCCCATCCAACTCGTGTGCCCGTCCAAGGTATTTCCTCTAACCAATTAACTATCCTCCTCTTACTTACCTGTGATGCAGTATTACGTACAGGTATAGTTCAACATCTTCAGGGCCTCGGAGGTTCAGTTCTCAAAGTTTCCTCTAGCTTTTTTTTCGACTCCACCAAATCACCATGACTGCGACACACCACGCCGCCATCCTCCCCCAGCAGGGCGGCCCACTTTCGGTTGAACTGCGCGATACGCCGGAGCCCGGTCCAAATGAGGTCCTCGTCGAAGTAAAGGCTGTCGCGGTGAATATTGTCGACTGCTATCAGCGGACGTCGGCATGCCTCCGGTCCTCATATACCCCGCCGTCCTCGGATCCGACGCTGCTGGGATCGTTGTCAAAGTCGGCTCCAAAGTCACCACGGCCCAGCCCCCGGAAGCCGAGTCCTCGCATTTGCCTCGTCGTTTTCCCAGAATGGCTCGCCAGACCACGGCGCCTTCCAGAAATTCGTGTTGGTCCAGGCCGAGGCCGTCATTGCGCTCCCGGACGCGCTTTCGTTCGAGCAGGGTGCGGTCTTTCCCATGGGCGTTTTGACCGCCCTGACCGCCTGGGCCACGGTCGGGGTTCCCCTCGACACCAAGTACACCCCGGAGGACAAGCAGGCAGTCCTGATCTGGGGCGGCGCCAGCACCGTGGGCAGCTTTGCCGTCCAGTCTGCCAAGTCCCTGGGCTTCACCGTCTACGTGACCGCCAGCCCCCAGCACCACGAGCTCCTCAAGAGGCTCGGAGCCGACGCCGTCTTCGACTACAAAGACGAGAACGTCGTCTCACAGATCGTCGCTGCGGTAAAGAGGGACGGCGTCAACCTGCACACCGCGCATGCTGTCGTCTTCGGGGCTCTGCAGCCCACGCTCGACGTTCTCAAGGAGACCAAAGGCGACGCCGTCGCCAAGGTCGCCCACTCGCCCCCGCTGCCAGCAGATCATCCGACACTCGATAACACCGAGATCACGTTCAATTTCCTGCCTCTGGAGCCGGCGGCGCGGAGCAAGAACCTCTACCAGTGCTTTCATGGATGGTTGGCGCACGGTCTGCAGTCGGGTTCCGTCGTCCCTAGCCCGAACATCCAGGTTGAGAGTTGCGGTCTCCACGGTTTGAACGAGGCGTTGGACAAGTTGAAGGCCGGTGTCAGCGGTACCAAGATCGTTGTGCCGATCTGAGTGGATGTAGTTTGAGATACAGTTGATGAAAGATATTCTAAGCTCGGGTACTTACCGTAACTTGTACCTGACACAACGATTTGCCATGTTCGATTTCAACCAGCAGTGCAAACTTGAACTGTGGGAACTTGGATTCCTCGGCAACTCGGCTTGAACTCATCGTCGGCGCATGTAGGCTTCCATCCCCTTCCTTCCATTCTCCACAACGACACAAATCATATCATATTTGACGCGTAAACCTTTCCTCAGACCCGTGCTCCCACCAAGTTCCACTTCAACCTCCTCTGCCTTCATAGAGCTCAGTTCGACTTCCGTGTCTGTGGCAGAACTAGTGCCAGCGGCGCTTGATCTCCATGTCTTGGAGACGGACCGGCGCTCTTGCGAAGGACTTGAGTTCGACACCGCGCAGAGCACGCAGGGCGCGTAAAAACGACTATACAGCGTGTGTCAGCGTCATCGAACGAAGCGGAAACAATTTGGGTGTGTACGCACGGGATCCGTTGCGGCGAGCGCGGCGTAGGTCATCGGGCGTAGGGAGTAAACCACCAGATCCGCGTCGCATGGTTATACATATTATGATTCACGACTTCGTGCAAGGCTAGACTTACCGACTATACCCAGTCGCCAATTCTGCATGCGCACCAATGAACACAGTTAGAAACTTTGAAATACGAGGATTTCGAGAAGGTGAAAGACGAACCACTTCCGTAGGCGTGGGGTTGAGGATCACGTTCATATCGAGGACGCCGCCGGTTACGCAAAAGAACAGGAGACGAGGGGGTACAAGCCTGCACATGTCGCCAAATGAGCAAATAAAAATAGAAAGATGTGTATGTCTTGACGCACCGATTCGCAAGATAATGCTACGATACACGACAATAGGCGGTTTCGGGAGCGTCGGGGACCCGAGGGACGAAGTGTCACTTGAAACTGGGGAGACGACGCGGTGGCGCAGAATCTGAAGTAAACGGCCATCAGCAATCCAGGACTCGAATTCGGCAATTTTATGAGGCTTACCATGAATCCAACAATCGCGAGGAACGCTCCGGCCTCGCCCGCGGACAGGAGGAACATCCACAACCCCTGCGTACCGATCCACCACCGCAGTTGTACCGCGCTGTCCGGGCTATTGAACCAGCAGGTGTCCGTGACGTACGAGTAGCTGTGGGCGCGCGCGTTAGGGCAGGAGAAAGTATTGTGGCAGACATAGGGACGGAATAACGACTGACCCAAGCGCGCCGGCGGCGTATGGTGGAATCGTGCACGCCAAAGTCATCGTCGCGGCACCTGAGATGTAGTATTTCTCCATGCTTTGGCCGTTCACGCCGTGCACCAGCACCAGCCTGTCATCATCATGAGTATAGCAAGGTCGTGTCGGCCAAAGGAGAACTCACTCGAGATTGAGCGCCATACAGAAGAACATGGCCCCCGCGAACATCAGGCAGGCCTGAATTATGTCAGTTGAATCTGTGCTGCTGGTCTGTTCATGGAAAATTCAAAGCAACGCACGTTCCCAAGAAATGTGATCCCATTACACGCCGCCCCTGGGCCCAGTTTGACGCCGCAGATCATGCAGAGCGCGTACACAAGGCTACAAAATAGAAATGAATATCAACCTTCGTCACGAGCACGCCAAGAAAAAGTGGGCGTAAATTCGCGACCTACTTGGCTACCAATGCGTACACGAGGAGCCGGAAGCTCACGCGATTGAGGTAGGGACGCGACACGGCGTTGTAGGCAGCCCACACACAGGTGCCGAGGATGAGCGAGATGAGGACGATGTCGGCGACGGCAAAGGCGAGGATGAGGTCGCTGAAAAGAAAGTATAATAAGCTTCACGCGGGCGTACTTCCGCCATGATCATGCCATGGGATAGAGGATGTAGGAGGGAACGTACGGGACGCGCGAGTCGAAGGTCATGGGGATGTGCAGGCGTGGAGACATGGGTGTTCAGGTGAGACAGTGCGGGGGTCGGTGAACGCCAGGAGAGGGATATCCGCAAGATATCCGCGTATACATCCGCAGGAAACGGGCAAGGCGAGGTCTCTGATCTCGATCGCAGTGACTTATACCGACTCGGACCGGCATTCGGATTCTTGTCCTTCGTCAAGCTCACGGCCCTCTGCGACGTGACCTCAAGTTGGATTGACCTAAACCATCCCTGCCAGTGGGTGCCAGTGAATGCTCTCCAAATTGAACTATCCTCGAGTCTTGGTGTTGCGACGATTCCAGTCCATATCATGGAGCAAAGTACAGTAAAGGTCGCTTGAACGAAGACCATTGCTTCATACTGAATGCCGCTGTTCACTGCTCTTGCGTTCGTGGATAAGGAGAGAAAACTTCAACCAAAGGCCGTAATCCATCTGTTCATCATCACACTTCGGTAATATCCGAGTTAGCCGACACGGCATGTTCAACTCTGTAAGCTGCCACCACGTTGCGTAGAAAAAAAGGTATGTTCCTAGGAGAAGTCAGTGTAGTTTCCTTTCTTCCCTGCTAGCATCGAAGAAGAAGAATTGAGGGAGGCAAGTCACGTCAGCAGCATAGAGGAATAGCACCCAACTGTTGGATCTGCCATTATATTATGGAGAGCTGTGGACAGATGCGCATAGACAAGACGGCTTCGTTTATTTATCTGAATTGTACGAGTACAAGGAAAAAGAATTTACTTGCGGGAAGCTATGCGAAATCTTCGACTTGGTGCTTTGCCCTCGAGCGTGTTGGGATTTGGGAGAGGTCACTGCCATGTTGGGACGGGTGAGGATGAAGCGCGAGTCAGTGGCTTGGTTTGATTCGCAGCGAAACTATACTCGCAAACATGTAACGATAAGTGCTTGGTCTGCAGCTAGGATCCTTTTTTTCGTCGCGTTTTTGGTGCTTTTCTTTTGTGTAGTTAACTTACACGCTCCGGAGGTACCGGACCGAGTTCCGCACTTCTTTTGCACCACACTGCCACCACCAAAAACCACCCCGAGGACCCACTTTGTCACCGCTGCCAGGGACGTCTTCAACCTGATCTCCATCGAGACGGAGGGCGACATCTCGTAAATGTTTACCGGCGCAGCGGCGCCGACCGAGATTGAATATTGAGCGAGCTGCCAGATTGTTGCTTTCACTTGCTCGAGCCGTCTCCTGGGGTCAGTTCCGCCTCCACCCTGAAAATCCCATCCACCCTTCGGATGCAATCGCGTCGAGCGGCCCTCCTCACCCGCTAATTCCGCATGGGCCGCGACATGCCATTCAGGTTCGCTGAACTGAACGCCTACCCCCCGCATACCATTGCAACCTCGAGACAGTCAAACCTGATGAACAAAATCCCGAAGCCCTATCCAAGAACTAGCCAAGAACTACTTACGCGAGGATTAGGATTTCAACTGCTGTCTGTAATAGCCTCCGATGTATACTCGCGGCGTTAGAATCCGATCGAAATCAATTTAGCCCCTCTCAGCTTGACCGATCTCTCCCAGATGTCTTACTGTGGCGGATATATCGCGGATGCCGTTATTCAAGTAATTTTTCCCGCAAGTGGCTGACCATATGTCGGGCATTGTTTCACTCTAACACCTATGTCTCCTCGACTGCATACCCCCACCACCTTCGATTCGCGTATCCCGTGGGTTCCCCGCTGTCGTGGTGCCCACGCACTCACGCATATTTTTCAGCGACCTTGTGATAGCTTTGGCCGTTTGCGCTGTTGTATCCATCTCCTTGATACTGGGCGCGTGTACATGGGCTGCCTATGACCTTGTGTCAAGACCATATCTCAACCGGGTCAGCTTTCGACTGCTCGTATATGCCTTGGTCGCAAAGTGCGTAGAGCGCGAAACTTTATCAAGTCATGGCTAACCAACCCAATTTTAGCCTGGCGTATGCAGGAGGCTTGATTGGCATTGTGAAACTCGGCCCAGGCGCGGCATGCAGCGCCCTCGCGTTTGTCGTCAATGTAGGCCCCTCTGTTTTTGTGCACATCTTCTTTTGCTCATGTCGTTGTACCCAGGTTTCCATCATGTTCTCTGCGGTTATATTTTTCTGCGTAGCGCTAAATCTTCAGTGAGCCTCCGATGATACAATCTCGCCAACAGCGGATTGCCTGAACACAAGTACAGATTGGTGCTTGTCCACGGCGCCAATGGCCAGAAGATGGAGAAGTATTATATTCTGGCCGCTGGGGCAACGAGTTTAGCCTGCAGTATTCCACCGTACGCTGCCGGCGCGTTCGGGTAGGTTCTGTCGTTCATGCAACCCACAACTGTTGAACTCGGATACAGTTACTGGCCACCCAACGGGACGTGTTGGTACAATAGTCCAGATCCTGCCGTACAACTGCGATGGTGGGTAGGAACACAAGGCTCTTGGATGTTCTTCATGTCAACTGGTGAGGTTGTGGCATTTTTCGCCATTGTGGGATCCATGGTAAGTTCCAATGTTCCGGGCGGGACGGTATTGGGCTAATGGTTATCCGAGATTATGCGCCACCACACGACCTCGGTGATTTCATCTGGGACTTGCTCGTCGTCCTTCGTCACGTCCCCGAAACCGGCTATTGTTCTGTATCGCAAAATAATCATACGAATCGGTAAGTCGGTTCAGGCCTCAAAGCTTCTCAATAGAAGTTTTCTCATTCAACGACAGGATTGTACCCCCTCGTCTCATGTTTTCTCAGCTTCACCGGAGGCATCCTCGATCTCTATGAGATGCTTAATACAATCCCAACAGAAACGGTACGTTTCACAATGCAGAAAAGCTCCTTTGTTTCTTACCTTGGTCTCAATAGAATTGGAGATTAAGCATAGTTGGTGAGTTTTCCGTAAGACAAATCGAGACGCCTGGCTGAACATGTCTAGATTTACTGGTCTACTCTCTTCGACCCATAGCGTATGCCGTGCTCGCTGCAACGGATCCTGTGCGTGAAGAGCTTTTTTTCTGCCTCCTGACTTAATGCATCGCTATAGTCATTTATACGTGCTCTGCGCGCCCTCCTCCGACTGGGAAACCCAGAAGTCGAAACAAGTCCTTCTGTTTCGGTAGCCTTCGACACGGAGATATATGTTAACTCAATAAAGTCGGAGGACGAGGGTGAGGCCTTCGCCCGCCAGATATGATTTCCGTTCTTCGGTTGAATTTGAATGTAATTGTATCTTTCGTAGAACACGGTGTTTATGGTTGCGTCTCCTCGAGGTTCATATCCATGAAACGGTAAGGACTATCCTCCCGCAAGCGAGCATTATGGTTGATTCGCAAGCGAACAAGTCAACACGAACATGTTGAACAAAATATCTGATGGCCGGAACATGTTGAATGAAGGACCATAACATGGAACCCCTGAGCTTACTCTCTCGTTATTTTTCAGGGTCAAATCGGTTCAGATGTTGTCGATGAGTCAAAACTTTAAAAGACGTGAAAGATCTCGAGAATTTGAACTCGCATTACGCATGCTGCACCATTGTATTCGACGCCGATGTAAGTTTTGGAGCATGGGGACGACACGAAAGAGAAAAAGGTGGGCAAGGTTGTGTCATATTAGTCTTGTCTTGTTCCCAGTTTTACGACAGCTATTCCACTTGAACTTGCCCGTCGGCATGAAAATTGTGGCAAGTTTACGAAAGGCCACTGTCATAAAACCGACGACAAATGTTTCAATTATATTTCACGACACGATGTCGCCCGGGATCTAAAAAACGGAACCACCGCCTATGTGCGGGATGGTTGGATATATGCATAAACCCCAAGGATGTAAGGCACGAACCGTCCACGAGAATATCCGCCCCATTGATATATCTTCCTGCCGGACTGCAGAGCAGTATCACGGTGCCAGACAGCTCCGTTGGGTCGCCCATACGGCCCATCGGATTTCTGCTCGTCCATATCGCGCGCAGAGGGGCGAGATTATCGCCCTCATTTAGCACGGTATCCATGTATCCGGGGCTGATGCTGTTGACGCGGATACCGTACCGCGCCCACTCCGCCGCAAGAGAGCTCTTGAGTTGGAGGAGCGCCCCTTTCGACACATTGTATCCCACCTGCGGCTGCGGGAAGTTCACACCGTGCGCAGAGATGGATGCTGTGAAAACGATACTTCCGCCGGTATTCTGTTGGATCATCTGCCTACAAAACGCCGATAGTCAACCGCGAAATAAATGAAGAAGAGAACAAAACGAACTTCCCGACGGCCTGTGCGCAGATCCAGCTCCCGGTAGTATTGATATCGAGCACCTTGCGCCACTGCTGCATCGACATCTCTGCGGCAGGGACAGCGGCGACGATGCCCGCAAAGCAGAGAAGTATATCGACACTACCCAGCTCGCTCACGGTCTCGCTCACTCCGCGGGCCACGGCGTCTTCTGAGGTGATATCCACAACCTTTTCAAGGATCTTCGCGCTCGAGAAGGTTTGGCGCAGAGAGGCAAGTGCGGATACCGTGTGGGCGGATTCGAAAGACGTGCTGAGATCGAAGAGTGATATTCCTGCAGCACCATGTTCGAGGAGGGCGCGCACGGCTTCAAGGGCCAGCATCCCCGCGCCGCCAGTAACTAATCGTATGTCATCGCAAGTGAACGACGTCAATCGGCGGATATTTGGCGTACCTATTGCGTTCCCTCGCACCGTAAAGCGAAGCCTTGCGATATCGGAGGGCTCGAGAATAGATCTTGAAGCCGCCTCCGCTGGATCGCGTCGTGTAATGGGGGCCGTAAGGGGGTTCTCTGCCTCTGAAAGGACCATGAAGGGGACATTGCGATCTTTGAGAGCCTCTCGGGAGTATGCATCGGGGTTGGCCATATCGTTTAATCGGAATTTGGGCGGTCAGCTCAAGAAGTAAGACTCAGGCTTTGAGGACGCGAGGGAGCAAAGTCATCTGACAACTTGTAGGCTGCGACTCGGTAAAGGCGTTCCGATCCATCTGAGTGTTGCATCCAGACTGAGTTGTTGAGAACGGCGGCCGGCAGCTAGTTACTTCGCCGTCGCCGGACTCTGTCCAATCATGATGGACGGTCCGGCTTGGCCCGGGCCCTGATGCGCTTTGACCATCTTTCTTTCTACGGTTACCTGTCCCTCTCGTAGAAACTTGAACATGCGAGCTCGTTCATCGCTATGCAAGTAGGTCTTGTATATGTTTTTTTGTGAAGAGATGATTTTCGCGCAGGCGCGACTCGTCGGTGGAAGTCTCGTAGCTAATACTTGCGCCTAAGCTTTGCCTACATTGCACAATGCTGTCAACAGTGTCAATTCATACACGGAAATTGAATAAAAATACAATCTAGTCTAATGATTATTGTGAGACCGACAACACTTGCGATCCCAATTCCAATAAGGTAAGGAAGGTCGGCAGTAAAAGCCCGGGCGACGATGATTCTAGTTGTTGATAACTGCCTACGGGCTGTGGGCATACTTTGAGCGCTCGCGCAGGACGTGTCCATACTTTATCAGGAGCCAAAAGACCGGCATGAGGAGGAAGGAGATGCCCGCCAAGAGTGCAGAGCCTGGTCCCAGCCCCAAGTTTGTGAAGAACGCGCGCCCGAATAGTCTACGGGTTTAAATCAGGATTGGAGCGAGTACGCCAGTTGAAGAACACGCACGGGAAGACACTCGCGATCGCGGAGCGGAATAAATCGTTCCCAGCGAGCACCGACGCGGCGTAGGCCGGGTACGCGGACGTGATGTACATGAGTATGCTCTGGAAATTGAGGAATATACCGGGCAGGTAGAGCGCCGCGCCGATAACGGGGACGATCCAGTGGACGCTGGCCTTCGCGGAGAACCCGAAGATGAGCAGGCTTGTGGGGATGAAGATGCTAGCAATGAGCCCGATCTCAAGTCGGATCTCGGGCGCCACGTCGGTGTTGTTAGCGGCGGCGCGTGCGTAGCGCGACGCGATGTGGTACTTTTGGTAGATACAGTAGGCGGCGTACTATGGTGTGTTAAAGTTTACTCAATATGGGAGGGGGAGGAAGCTCACGGTAAGACTGCCGGTGACGATGAAAGCAAGGAAAGGCAGGCCGCTGACGCCCTGGTTGAAGTGGTAGATGTCGTTGAAGACGAGCGGGAAGGCCTCAAACCAGAGGTAGAAGATCGCGTCTAGGATGTCTAATCAGCACGCGAAGAAGTAAGATAAAAAAGAGACATACAAACAAAGCCAAGATAGATGTTGGCGAACGCAAGAGTGGGCTCTTTCGCGAGCACAAATGGCCGGACGAGGGACTCGTACATGACGCCCGTAGCGCTCTTCGTCTCCTGTTCGCGTTCTGCCGCAGTGCGGAGTTCGGTGTTGCCGGTGAGTTTTCGCATACGTTGTGCGCGGCGGAGTAGAATAGTGGGTTCGTACGTCTCCGGCAGGAAGAGCGACAGGAATATTACTGCAAAGGAGGTAATCCAGAGGAGCTCCATCATGGGCCACCGCCAGTTCTCCGCCTGCGCTGCAAACCCGCCAATAACCGGGCCAGTGATGGGTCCTGCGACAGCCCCGAGTGCCCAGACTCCGAGAACGTATGCTAGTTGGCTAGCTGGGAAGATGTCGGCCATTGAGGCTCCCTGAATATCGGTCAGCCGGAGAGTAAGATACGGGCGAAGACAATGCGTACCCCAGTCGCAAGTGCTGGGCTGCCGAAGAATCCAGTCATGAATCTCATGGCCAGGACAGTGTTGATATTCGTCGCGGTGGAAAGCGGAATCTGGAAGATGACGAAGAGGAAGAGGGTCGCCATGTACACCGGGTTGCGGCCCAAGATCGGGAGCTCCTGAAGGGGCGATAGGAACATAGGACCGATACCGTACGCTGTCCGAGAATGAGAAAAAGATCAACTGGAACGAGAGTGAGTACTTACCAAGAACATAGAGTGTTAGCCCGAGGGTGGCCGTGGTCAGCGAGACATTAAACTCGGCCATCAAACCCGGGATTGAAGAGGTGTATATCGCGGAGCCGATGTAGATGCTGAACGTGAGGAGGGAAATTTCGAACGCCACAAATGCTCGTTTGCGGAAAGACCAATTTCTGCACAACCATAAGCATTTGGAGAAATTTCAGAGCAAAGCAAGAAAAATCTCACCTTGGGTTTTCGGGGTCGGAATCGCCATTCCATTCGATGAGATATGGATCTGGAACAGCAGTGTCTTCGTCGATCTGCTTCTGCTTCGACTCGAGGTCAGCAGCGAGGGTGGATATCGTCGATTCGCGTTTTATTGTGGTATCTGGTGGAGACGAAATTTTTGACCCGTCCTTGGTCATGTCGCCGCACAGTGTCGCTGCGTCGGATGCCACTTCATCGAGTTGTGTTCGCTGAGAAGAGGGGAGCAGGAAACGCTTGGGCACTACATAGTCGGGTCGCTGCTCGGGGTAGGGAAGGAAGCGACCGCTGGAGAGGTAATTCACAATTTGCCCGATGGTTGAGTCGCGAATGAGATCTTGAACCATTGTTTTTGTTCAGGGTGCGAGTTGAAGTCGGGAAGTGGATAAGGAGTCCCCATTGCATGTTCTTCCTTTATACGAAGCATGCCCGAGAGGTTTACAATCGATTTGGAACACTCCTTGAGCATGAATCATCTCCAGATTTTTCATGTCGGGGTTGGTGAGCAAGGTTGCTTGATCAGCGAATATCGTCCGCATTGGGAAGGTGCATCAATCATTGCTTAGTGACTCTCTCCGGACTCTTCCCAAACTCCCTATCTTCTTTCGCCATCGACTCAGGCTCGGGGCCGCTTTCTCGAAATCGCAATAACTCCCAAGTCAAGATCATGGTACACTGTCGCTACACTGCCGTGGAATTGAACGCAAACTTGAAATATCGATGATGAGACCAGGAAAACTTTGTCTGGCTCGTTAAGGGACGAATGCCCGGAGGGACAGCAAAGTTGGTTCAAGCGCCTCAGCGCCCTTGACGCCTCGGCTCCCGTGTCCTATGGCCTGGCGCATAGAGAGCGGAATCTTCGATTTGGTTTCCGGTCTGAACTGAATAGTGGCGCCTGGACATTTTCTCTGGCTCCTCTGGTTCCTCTCGGATTTTCCCGAGCTCGCAGGAATCATTTCCAACGGATGTTGATTTTCTCTCTCTTCCTACTTGACCTCCTTTTTACGTGTTGTTTTCCGCCTGGCCCACTTACCGTCTGGACAGTCTTTTGAACTTCTGATACTCTACTCGGAGCAGCTTCGCCTTGGATATTGAACTATCATCTTATCAATTGGTGTCGTATAGTTATCTTCCCCAATCCGTTGTTCACTGCGGCGATGGAGTGCACATTCAGATTTTGGGCTTCCTTGCAGCCCTCATTCTTATCTTGGTTCAGCCTCACCCATACCATATATAGTACGGTCAACACATTATTTAATCCAGGCAGCTGACGCACCGAAAGTTCGAGACAGTGTCTAGAATTAGCGCAGTACGCACCAAATGACATCCTCCCTCGCACGATGAATAAACAACCGTCCAGTACATTCCTTCCTTCTCACCACTTACCATGTTCTCCACTCGAGTGCGCGCGTTGTTCTCCACTCAGCTCCGCCGGCAGACGGCCGCGCCTAGCAGCGGCGGCGGAGGGAGATTCGACCTCAAGACCCCAGCAGGGAAAAACAACGCAGTACGCACGCTCCTCCTGAGAGACGCTGTGTGTGAACCTGATCATTTGAGCAGATGCTAGCCGCAGGAGGGGTGACGGCGGTTCTTGGCGGGTCGTACTATATGGGTTATTGGGATACAGAAAAAGCGAAAGGTAAGTTGGCTTGTTTCAACGAGTGTATTAATACCGACCACTACTTCAAGACACCGCTGCTTCCGTTAAAAAGGACTAATTGAATACCGGAAGCTTGAGTGCTCGAATTGGGATAGTGAAATATTGGGATGTGCGTCCGAGGGAGGCAGCAGATAACGGGAGTCCGCTGAAGCAAAACTTAGGTAAATTACCAAAAGAACTACTCATTTGAATGACGCCCCACTTCATATGATACCTTTTATGTTTCGAATTTGACTTGACGCCTTCATGCAAAATCCAAAATCGGTGACAAAAGCATGAGCACGCTTCCATTATCGCCAGAACAGCCGTACATACAATGAACCGTACGCAAGCTAACCAACGGAAGATGAAAGATAATTGTCGCCCAGCCAAGTCTCTCCCAAACACAACCCCACCGCTCCCACACCCACACCCACCCTCACACTCTCCAGTCCGCTCCCTCCCTCTTCTCGCCCGCCCCCACTCACAACAAAACCACCAACGCCCAGCCCGAATTCCAAACAAACATATCCAAGTAGCAGTAGCAGAGCGTATCATAGCAGCAGCATCGCGCGCGTAAACGTTAAAAGGTAGGGGGAGGGGGATAGCAAGCCGGTCGTCGTCCTCAGTCGGTCGGTCATCGATTAAAAATACAAGGAAGCAAACGGAGAGCAGACGGGATGATGGTGTGGTATGGGCGACGAGGGCTTGCGGTGTATGGCGTATGGTAGTAGTATATCACAAAGAAGATGGATGAATGGATGCTGCTGGTGGGATGGTGGTGGAATATGTTGGTCGTCGGATGCTCGCTTGGAACGTTGGATTGGTGGTATCGGTAATCTTGAAGTCATTGGGCTGCTCCCCTCTCCCCCTGCGCTCCCCATTTCCCGCGTGCGTCTCCACCTCCATCGGCCCGCCGCCACGCATACCCTCTCCGCACCCCGTCCCCCACGAGTCGCCGCCTCCCCTCTCGAAAGGTCGCTGACGGCGCTCATCGCCCACCAGGAGCACCTCCGCGATACGCTCCCTGCGGCGCGCCATTGGCTCGCACCTGCTGCTGCTGGGGTGGTCGCTGCTGCTGCGGGCTCCCATTACTCTGGTACAGAACCTGCTGTTGTTGCTGCTGGTGTTGCTGCTGCTGCTGGTGTTGCTGCTGCTGCTGCTGGTGTTGGTGTTGCGGCTGCTGCTGCTGCTGAGGCGGCCTGGCCGGCCCTGCCACCGGCGGTCCCGCAATCTGCCTCTGCGCGCCCTTCTGCTCCTCCTGGCTCGCCCCAGGGTCGACATACAGCCCACGGTCAATAACTTGCGGGATCGGTCCGATCTCCGTCCCGAGCTCCTGCTCAATGCGGTAGAGGTTGAAGCGGTCCTCGTACGTGACGAGGTTGATCGCGAGCCCCAAGTGTCCGAAGCGCCCTGAGCGACCAATACGGTGCAGGTACGTCTCGGAGTTTTTGGGGAAGTCGAAGTTGATGACAACGTTGACGGCCTGGATGTCGATACCGCGCGTGAGGAGGTCCGAGCAGACGAGGTTGCGGCACACGCCGTTGCGGAAGTCGTGGAAGACGCGGTTACGGTGGGATTGCAGCATTTTGGCGTGCGAATAGAAGCAGGAGTAGCCGAGCTCTGTTACTTTTTTGGCCAGGAGCTCGACGCGGTTGGTCGAGTTGCAGAATATGATCGACTGGTTAATTTGGAGCTTGAAATCGAGGTCAGAACCATGAAGTTGAGCGGAAATATACCCCGTACCTTAGAGAAGAGGGTGTTGAGACAGTGGACCTTCTGCCGTTCCTCGACGTAGGCATAGTATTGCGTCACACCGCGGAGGGTAAGTTCGTCCATGAGATTGATCTCGTAGGGAGAGTCCATGTGCTTGTCCTAGCACGGCGTTAGACCGCGGTGTTATCCAAGAATGATGACATACCTTGAAGTCCTTTACGATCATGGGGAACGTAGCACTGAACAGCATGACCTGCCTTATCGTCGGCAGGTAGGATAAAAGCTGCTCCATTACTGGGGCAAATTCGGGTGAGAGCAGCTTATCTGCCTCGTCCATCACGAAAACAGGACATTCGCTGAGGTCAGCAACACCCTTCCCAGCCAAGTCCAATATTCTTCCAGGTGTGCCGACGAGGACATGGACATTCTCTGCCAACCGCAGGATGTCGTCCTTGAGAGTGGTGCCGCCGGTGGTAACCATGACCTGCACGCCCATGTGCTTCCCGAGGATTTTACAGACCTGGGAAGTCTGGAGAGCGAGCTCTCTCGTGGGGACGAGGAGGAGGGCCTGGATCTTGTTCTTTGTGATGTCGATTTGCTGGAGTGAAGGGATGACGAAGGCTGCGGTTTTGCCAGTGCCGTTCTTGGCGCGAGCAAGGACGTCGCGTTTCGTGAGGGCGATGGGGATGGCCTCTTCTTGGATGGGGGAGGGCTTCTCAAAGCCAGCTTCGAAGATGCCCATGAGCAGTTCGCGGCGGAGGAACATGTCCTCGAATTCCATGCCCTTGGTCGCGGTTACATCGGTGGTCTGCGGACGGGCATCTTTTGGTGGGGGTCGGAGACCTGACTTCCAGGACTCGGACGCTGCGGGTGAGGTGACGGCGGGGCTGCAAAGCGGCCAAAAATTAGCGCGCGCCGCCGAAAAAAGGTTATTGGACAAAACTCACGAAGTGGAGGATGAGGGGCCAGTGGACTGGGACATGGTGACTATCTAGGTCGGTGGAGGGCGAGGTATGGGCAGAAATTGACGCGCAAAAAAGTGATGCGCTTCTTGGTTGATGGGTGGCTTCAATGTGGTCGGTTTGACGCGGTAAAAAGGGCGCTAAACGACGCAGCAGACAGTGGTTAGGATGGGTAGACTCCTGGCAGACGCGCGAGAGTCAAAAGGCTTGCAGGGAACCAGAAGGTTCAGCGGGGGATGATCGTAGAGGTGAAAGGTATTTCGAGGCCGAAACGGGAAATATTCGCACGGTCACAGTCTACCACCAAACCCACCGTCTGCTCGCGTGCAAAGGACCGCGTTCTCGTCTCTCGCCATGGTCGCGGCCATAATTCACGCCCTCCGCCCCACAACATACACCGTGAGGTACTCTCGCCGCTGGGTCGGAGCTCCCCTCCTCTACATTTCTGGTGCGATGGCTTCTTTAGGCGATGCTCTCTTTGGATATTCGCAAGGGGTCACCGCCGCATACCAAGTCCAACCCACCTTCATACAGCGCATGTACGGCAAATCCGTCACGGGCGAGGAAATAGAAATGCATGAAACGGGCGTGCACCCACTATTGCCTGGTTTGTCTACCCTTCAAAGTCCTTTCGCCACCCCGACCGTTCCTTAGCTATTCTCGTGGCCAGTCTCAATGTGAGCGCAATGATAGGCGCCCTCGGCTCAGCGTACCTCTCCGACCACCTTGGCCGTCGTGTTTCCATCCGCATCGGCGCCTTCATTTACGTGATTGCTAGTATAATACAGATGTGCGCTCCCGGTTTCGCCGTCTTGCTCATTGGGCGTGTCGTCCAAGGCTTTGGTACGGGAATCCTCAGCACTGCCGTTCCAATCTTTCAGTGCGAGATCGCCCCTTCTCACCGCCGAGGAATGTTCAGTACATATTCTTCTTCTCTTTTCGTGCCACCTTTTCTCACAACGACACAGTAAGCTTGGAATCTTTCTGGATGAACGGCGGGTACTGTCTGTCCACATGGATTGGCTACGCCTTCTATTTCGACAACAGCGGCGAAGATTCGTGGCGCGGACCCTATGGCATCCAAGGCATCATCTCGCTCATCCTCTTCATTGCTTCGTTCTACATTTCCGAAACGCCAAGATTTTTGATTCAAAATGGGTTCAAGACCGAAGGCCTCTGGACCCTCGCGGACCTCCATGCGGCGGGCGACGTGACGAACGAAGGCGTGACCAAGACGTACTACGAGATCGTCGACACCATCGAACTGGAGGAGCGGAACGGCGCCACGGCGCCATGGAGGGACCTCTTCAAGGAGTACACACGCCGTACGATCATTGGGTGGACGGCGCAGATGTTCGCGCAGCTCAACGGGATCAACGCAATCCTCCACTTTCTTCCGGAAGGCTTCACACACTCGGGATTCAGTGTTCCCCATGCACTCTTTTACTCTGGCGTCTGTTCTGTGTTCTATCTCATTGGCACTATCCCCGGCATCCTCTACATTGACAAACTCGGCCGACGCCCTTTCCTCCTCGTTGGCAGCGCCGCCTTGGCCGTCTCTCTCACTGTTGTCGCCATACTCAAGCTCTACCTCGAACGCTGGCCGGAGGAGGTCTCCACAATCGGCGCTGCGCATGGTGGCGTCGCCTGCATGAGTGTCTACCTGTTCGTCTTCGCTTCAACATGGGGCCCCATTCCCTGGCTCCTCAGCGCGGAGCTCTTTCCTTTAAAGGTGAGGGCCAAGGGAATGGCCATCACCACCGTCTCCGACTGGCTCTTCGAGTTCATCGTCGCCTTTATCACACCCCCGCTCTTCGAGATCATGCGCGGCGCGTACTACTTCATCCTCGTCGGGTTCTGCGTTCTCTCCGGCATTGTGGTGTTCTTTGTGTTCGTCGAGACGAGTAGCCAGACGCTCGAGGAGATTGGTGGGGTGTTTGGGGACGAGACGCCGCCGCCGCGTGTGCTCGATGGGGACGAGGACTTGGTGGCGAGCGTGCGCCGCCGGCACGCGAAGGGGCACTCCACCCTGAGTATGAGCTCGCAGATCACAGCGGTGACAGTGGCGACGAATTTGAATGCGAACCCGAACGCAGCGGCCTCGCAACTCCTCCGACCGCACCACGATTCCGCGGCGACTTCACAGGCGACACTCACCTCGGCGATTGGGGAGAAAGAGGAGGAGAAGAAGGATGTATAATTATTTCTGTTGTACAAGCATCTAAATTTCCTGGTTTCACGGCTTTACACTGGGCTTTGGGATTTAATTGAATGCATGTTATTTCGTGCAATGCGGGAAGCCGGTAGAGGTACTCTTGTACTCCAGTCTCCATAAGCGTATATACCTTCAAGATCGCGAATTCAACCTCACAAGAATCTCTATTGCTGCGCTCAGACTTGAGGTACATGGCTAGGGGTTTTCTACCTACATAGGTTTGATCCGCAGCCCGGTCCGTGTTGTTCCATGCTTTCTGCGTTTACGGTCACGCCCTCTTTGCCTTTTTTTTTTACTAAAGTCTGCATTTGGTCTGCAGCATGGATCCGCCTATTTACTACTCCAAGACCGAGTTCATTGAGACGGTGAGACTCCAGGAAAAAAATCTTGGTCACCAAACGTCCTCATGTGTGGCAGGACACAGGAAATAAAGTCTCCCGCCGTGCAACAATCGCAGGCCCGCAAAACATCATCCTCGGCGGCAAGACGATAATCTCGAGCAACGCAATAATCCGTGGTGACCTCCGACGAACTGGCGCCGGCCACGCGGTGGTCATTTCTCTTGGGCGCTACTGTGTTGTTGGCGAGGGTTGCGTCATGCGCCCACCGTACAAGACCTACCGCGGCAACTTCAACTACTACCCCATGAAAATAGGCGACCACGTCCACATTGGCGCCAACACGGTCGTGGAGGCCGCAACAATCGGGAACCACGTCGAGATTGGCAAGAACTGTGTTATTGGGAAGTTCACGATTATCAAGGACTGTGCGCGTGTGGCCGACAACACCATCGTGCCACCGAACACGGTCATTCCTGCCCTAGCGCTGTTTGCGGGTTCGCCTGGGCGGTTCGTGGAAGATTTGCCTGAGTCGACGCAGGAGACAGTGGAGACGCAGACGAAGCGGTATTACACTCGCTTCCAGCCGCTCGACCGGTGAAACAGCCATGCGACCCGGGTGAGTGTTCCCCCAGTTGTTTGAAGATGAATAAAATAGAAGTCAAGCCCTGAATCAACGATCCTGACGAAATCTATTCTACTGAACTCTTCGCATTGAATCATCTATCACGCAAATGGCTGACTCGTCTAACAGGCACCCTTATTTATGCTTCGTATTCAAGCTCGCGTAGACTACAAGCACTGCCGAAAAATCATGAACAATGAACAAGGACGTGTCCATCTACACCACTACGCTCTCCTTGACCGCCCATATCGTCGCTCCCTCTTCACGCATCCGCACCCACTCCCATCCACTCGGTGAGTTTTATTCAGATTTCTTTCATCATCCCTCGAACTGACATGCTACCCAGCCGCCGCCTCTCCCGTCGATCGACCCAAAGCTTCAGCAACGAAGAACAACATCGGTATGTGCAGTCGCTTTTTTTTTCTACGGCATCCTCAATTCTCTTGCATGGTGCGCAACGATAGCCATGGGCGTTGCAGTATCTTTCCATAAGGATGGACTCATGGAGATCGGTGCACCGCGAGAGCTCCTGGATCATAATGAGCGACTTTGCGGGCTCGGATTCCATACAACTAGGCCAATTGGTCATTCGTGTTCGATCGCTCGCCACCGCAAAGCATCCTGGTACATCTCCCCGTCGTGGATCTCGTAGTCGGATAGCGTGATGTGGTCCTTGTAAATTGTGTACCTGCGCACGAGGGAGCCACAATGATCAAGGCGCCAGAAATTCTTCAGGAAACAACGCACTACTTCTCGAGCTGTATCTTAGTGTGGTCCGTGCCCGTCTGGGCGGCGATGAGCTTCTTAAGGTCGCCAACGGTGTCGTCTGGGCTGCAATTTACTCGCACTGGCAACAGATTCGACTTTTGAATCTTGGTTTGAATCACTCACCTTTGCGCCGGAGACGATATTCGCGATAACCTGTGGAGAAGGCGAGTATGAGAGGACGGAGCGCGCAGGTTAAGTCCCTCGATGATACCCATACTGAGAAGGAAGCGGGACTCCCAAATCAGGTCAACGCCCTATCGAGAAAAGTTCCCGCCCAAGAGCGCCAACGCCGTCATCGATGCGACTATTTCTATGGATTTATGCAGCACTTTACTTGAGTTCTGTGCTATTTTGACCGTATTGCACGTAGGCGTGAATGGTACACGCCAGTAAGCTGCGCCAGGACTTCATAGTCGTATCGAACTTTCGGTGCGTCAGCTGTCTGCATTAAATAATGTGTTGACCGGACTCCGTACTATATATGGGGTGGACTCGGATGGCTTAGGCTGAACCAAAATAAGAATAGGGCTGCAAGGAAGCCCAAAATCTGAAATGTGCACTCCACCGCCGCAGTGAACAACGGATTGGGGAAGATAACTATACGACACCAATCAACAAGATGATAGTTCAATATCCAAGGCGAAGCTGCTGCGAGTAGAGCATCAGAAGCTCAAAAGACTGTCCAGACGATACGAAAACAAAGTTTTTGCAAGTAAGAATGTCGAGGTCAAGTAGGAAGAGAAAATAAAGATCCGTTGGGAATGATTCCTGGAGAATCCGAGAGGAACCAGAGGAGCCCAGAGAAGATGTCCAGGCAAGCATTCGGAAACCAAATCGTCGATTCCACGGCAGTGCAGTGACAGTGTACCCTGGTCTTGACTTGGCAGTTATTGCGATTTCGAGAAAGCGGCCCCGAGCCTGAGTCGATGGCGAAAGAAGATAGCGAGTTTGGGAAGAGTCCGGAGAGAGTCTTGAGAGAGTCACTAAGCAATGATTGATGCACCTTCCCAATGCGGACGATATTCGCTGATCAAGCAACCTTGCTCACCAACCCCGACATGAAAAATCTGGGGATGATTCATACTCAAGGAGCGTTCCAAATCGATTGTAAACCTCTCGGGCATGCTTCGTATAAAGGAGGGACATGCAATGGGGACTCCTTACCCACTTCCCGACTTCAACTCGCACCCTGAACAAAAACAATGGTTCAAGATCTCATTCGCGACTCGACCATCGGGCAAATTGTGAATTACCTCTCCAGCGGTCGCTTCCTTCCCTACCCCGAGCAGCGACCCGACTATGTAGTGCCCAAGCGTTTCCTGCTCCCCTCTTCTCAGCGAACACAACTCGACGAGGTGGCATCCGACGCAGCGACACTGTGTGGCGACATGACCAAGGACGGGTCAAAATTTTCGTCTCCACCAGATACCACAATAAAACGCGAATCGACGATATCCACCCTCGCTGCTGACCTCGAGTCGAAGCAGAAGCAGGTCGACGAAGACACTGCTGTTCCAGATCCATATCTCATCGAATGGAATGGCGATTCCGACCCCGAAAACCCAAGGTGAGATTTCTCTTGCTGTGTTCTGAAATTTCTCCAGATGCTCATGGCCGTGCAGAAATTGGTCTTTCCGCAAACGAGCATTTGTGGCGTTCGAAATTTCCCTCCTCACGTTCAGCATCTACATCGGCTCCGCGATATACACCTCTTCAATCCCGGGTTTGATGGCCGAGTTTAATGTCTCGCTGACCACGGCCACCCTCGGGCTAACACTCTATGTTCTTGGTAAGTACTCAGTCTCGTTCCACTTGATCCTTTTCTCATTCTCGGCCAGCGTACGGCATCGGTCCTATGTTCCTATCGCCCCTACAGGAGCTCCCGATCCTGGGCCGCAACCCGGTGTACATGGCAACCCTCTTCCTCTTTGTCATCTTCCAGATTCCGCTTACCACCGCGACGAATATCAACACTGTCCTGGCCATGAGATTCATGACTGGATTCTTCGGCAGCCCAGCACTTGCGACTGGGGTACGCATTCTCTTCGCCCGTATCTTACTCTCCAGCTGACCGATATTCAGGGAGCCTCAATGGCAGATATCTTCCCAGCTAGCCAACTAGCATACGTCCTCGGAGTCTGGGCACTCGGGGCCGTCGCAGGACCCATCACTGGCCCGGTTATTGGCGGGTTTGCAGCGCAGGCGGAGAACTGGCGGTGGCCCATGATGGAGCTCCTCTGGATTACCTCCTTTGCAGTGATCTTCCTGTCGCTCCTCCTGCCGGAGACGTATGAACCCACTATTTTACTCCGCCGCGCACAGCGTCTGCGAAAACTCACCGGCAATACCGAGCTCCGCACCGCGGCAGAACGCGAACAGGAAACGAAGAGCGCTACGAGCGTCATGTACGACTCCCTCGTCCGGCCATTCGTGCTCGCAAAAGAGCCCGCTCTTGCGTTCGCCAATATTTATCTTGGCTTCGTTTGTATGTCGCTCTTTTATCTTACTTCTTCGCGTGCTGACTAGACATTCCAGACGCGATCTTCTACCTCTGGTTTGAGGCCTTCCCGCTCGTCTTCAACGACATCTACCGCTTCAACCAGGGCGTCAGCGGCCTGCCTTTCCTTGCTTTCATCGTCACCGGCAGTCTTACTGTGAGCTTCCTCCCCCTCCCATATTGAGTAAACTTTAACACACCATAGTACGCCGCCTATTGCTTCTACCAAAAGTACCACATCGCGTCGCGCTACGCACGCGCCGCCGCTAACAACACCGACGTAGCACCCGAGATCCGACTTGAGATCGGGCTCATTGCTAGCATCTTCATCCCCACAAGCCTGCTCATCTTCGGGTTCTCCGCGAAGGCCAGCGTCCACTGGATCGTCCCCGTCATCGGCGCGGCGCTCTACCTGCCCGGCATATTCCTCAATTTCCAGAGCATACTCATGTACATCACGTCCGCGTACCCGGCCTACGCCGCATCGGTGCTCGCTGGGAACGATTTCTTCCGCTCCGCGATCGCGAGTGTCTTCCCGTACGTGTTCTCTAACTGGCATACTCGCTCCAATCCTGATTCAAACCCATAGACTATTCGGGCGCGCGTTCTTCACAAACTTGGGGCTGGGACCAGGCTCTGCACTCTTGGCGGGCATCTCCTTCCTCCTCATGCCGGTCTTTTGGCTCCTGATCAAGTACGGACACGTCCTGCGCGAGCGCTCAAAGTATGCCCACAGCCCGTAGGCAGTTATCAACCACTAGAATCATCGTCGCCCGGGCTTTTACTGCCGACCTTCCTTACCTTATCGGAATTGAGATCGCAAGTGTTGTCGGTCTCACAATAATCATTAGACTTAGATTGTATTTTTATTCAATTTCCGTGTATGAATTGAAACTATTGACAATTGAATGCATTGTTCAATGTTCCCTTTCACCTTCAGCGCTTAGGCCAAGCTTAGCAGTACAAGAGAAGATTACGCCTTGAATCCTTGCCTCTGCGCTACTTCCGAATTCTGCGTCGAAGCCAGGCCGAACGCAGTGGTTACACCACGACCAGGAACCTGCACGTCTCCGAACACTAAGCGAGTCCGAGCCACAGATTGGGTCGACAGCCCGTGATCCTCCTCGACCGCGGCGGCAACTTGGTCTAGTTCAGGGTTGCGCGTGGCGACTAGGAGATACGAAAAGTCGTTCGAGCCCGGTTCGCCCATGGAAATGAGGTAGAACATGCCGCAGGCCGATATGACGACCAATATGGCGAACGAGACTAGGTATGTGGTAGCGAGCGTGGTGCGTGTGTAGGAATACACGTTTTCTGTGGAGGGCACGGTGGCGGCGACGGCGGTGGAACCGGTGTTGAGTTGCATGTAACCTGCAGAGTTGTGAGCCCATGCTTATATTGAAGTATTAAACAATGAACTCAGAGTGGCGTTGGCAATGAGCTGTTGCAGGGCTGGAGAACAGATGCTGCTTTAGTATCACGACAAGGGCTCAGTGTTAGAGGGAAACAGACCTTGAGTCATATTGGTGACGGAGGAGGACACATTCAAGCCACGGAATTGAGGCTCGACGTCCGGGGATGTGATGGGGCCGAATAAACCGGTTTCGGGCAAAAGCGTAGAGTCAGTTTCAATAACCCAGTATGACCATCTCGCCAGACGTAACCCGCCAGATGGGCAGTGAAGGCATCAGCCATTGCGAGGAGATGGAGCTGGGCACCGAATCCGGGACGGAATGACTGCCCCTCGTTCACGCTTGTACTATCTGATAGGACTCCACCTAAAAGCGTTTGACCGGCCTTGTACGTCGTGTTGAGTGGGGCGAGATATTCGACGACCGCGACGTTGCTCTCCTGCGTGGAATTGAAGAAGTGGGTGGAGAGCTGATGCGTGGCGTTGTAAAAAATGCAGGACGCCCCAGCGGCATTAATCACGGCCCCATCGTCTGCATTCGATGCAGCGAAGGGCACGTAGGCCATGGTCAAACCAGACGTATCAGTTGTAACACCTGCAACCGGGCTGCCGTCGCCTGCGTACTGATCTTGGAGGGTACAATTTAGAGATGCCCCTCCATCGGACTGATAACCGTCGTATGCCGTTAAATATGCGCTCGGGGGGTCTTGGAAGGTGCGGTTTGCATATCTGTTGGCAATATCCACCATTCCATCGGCAATTTGATCTGCAGTCAGATCGGTGCAGAAAAGGGCGGGTGCTGTGTACGATATGTTATAGCGGCACTCGGAGAACATCCATCAGGGATAGGCCAGCCGACAGGGCCTGACGATAGAAGGCCCAGGAGGGCGGCTTTATCCCAGGTGCTAGATGGAAGCCCCATACGATTGTCGCTGGAAATGTTCGATTAGATCATTCAAAGACAGAGGATTTTGAAGTACGACGCTCACCCCACCGAAAAATCGTCCAACTGTGCGTCGGTAGTTAAGTTGAGTGTAGGGACTGTGAGAGTGCGAGTAACGGCGGGGGCCTAGCGCACTGTGAGAGACGGTGCAAAGATAGTGATGAGCGAGGAAGCTAGGATGGCACTCGTGATCGCGAGAATTCCTGGGGCCTGGAATATTAGATTGCGGCGGGGCAGCGTCATGATAGACGGTTCGCTGAGCACCGCGTTTATATCGGCCACTGTGGATAATTCAGAACACATTATGATTCACACTAATGGACGACCAACATCCAAGTGGTTGGCGGCGCATAGAATACCATGACTGAGCTAATTCGTTAGCCAGAAATCTAACTGGAAACGTAGTGACAGTACGGACGACTTGACAAAGGCTGACGCCCGCGGAGAAACAAAAGAGGATTTTAACGGCTGTGGCGAGGAATATCTCGACCTGGCTACTCTTGGTCTGTGTCCAGTATCCAGTGACCGGGCGACCGTTTAGGTGCGAATCAAAGATATGGTGCAAAATAGCCAGTATTGCGGTCAGAACGGTACCCCCAACAATACATAGCGGCGTCCAAATCCCAATTCCTCTGGGTGGAAGAATAAATAAACATGTCGGTCGGACCGTCCATAGATCGCTGAATGAACCTTTTTGGTGCTGCGCCCGTCTTAACGAACGGAGGATTATCATGAACGGTCGTCTCAGAAACATTATATCGGACTGGCGTCAGGTTCGGACGGGCCCCGTAGTCCTGGGCGAGCGAGGAGTAATGCGGGTCGAGCGAGGAGTAACGCGGGTCGGCCATGCGAAGTGAAGGGGAAGGAGGGTTAGCGTTTGGAATTGTGTTCCGATAAAAGAGGCATTATTTAGGCGCCCGGATGAATGTTAAGAGTGAACCCTAGATGGACGGTAGTGACAGTTCCAAATTACAAGTTGTGAACACGTTTCAACTGTTTCGCCAGAGGTAAGTAGGTATATTTGAGGTATATTCCGGCGCCTGAAGACGAGAACAACGTAGGCCATGAAGAGGGAGTTTCAGTCGAGAAACAGACTTTTCGGCTTTGATCGGTATCTCGTTCGATGGCATCGTGGGTTTTTCTGCGCGCTTACTTGGCGCTTTGCGTTTTGGCAATGTGTTTTAGTCCACCTCGTGAGTTGGCGAAGCGACGGACAGAGACACAGAAGAGCAGCAGAGGGAGGAAGTTAGAGCCGTTTGTTTTTGTTTTGCTTGGCGGCGCTGTCATCAAATGCCAAGTCGGCTGTCGGGCCGTGGAGCGGTCCGCCTCGGGTCCGCCTGCTCGCGTCAACTCCAATCTCTGTCCCCAGGACCACGGTCCAATTTTTGTAGATGTCGCGTTTACCCATTCTGAGCACATTTCAACTCTCCCAAGGCCTCAAGACAGACAATCGCACACACGCAATTGACAAACACGTCCGCAGCGGCACAACCCCGAAACATCAACGAAAGGCTTTTGTGGCAAACTTGAACTTGAGCGATGCGCTCATCACCCCAGCAAGTCTGAATATGCCCCTATCTGGCCACCCTGCCCCTGTCACTGAATGACAAGGATCTGACAGCTACGGAGCCTACGCAGCAAGCTCTGAGAGCCTATTTAAGGGAGTCGTCGACTGGCAGCAGGTCCTTCCTTCAACACGCTCATGAGTACCGAGAAATATCTCACCGTGACTGACGGCAGAACCTTGGCTTACGAGGACGTTGGCGACCCATCCAGCTCATTGGTTGTAATCTTCTTTCATGGTGCGTTTCTGGCACAAAGTGCTGCTACTGGAGAGTCTAACTATCCCAAAGGGGTTTTCGGTGTCGGGGCGGCGCCCAGCGTTCTTTCCCCCGTTCTCATCGACAAGAAAGCGCACCATATTACCCCCACGCTTGCAGGTTGGGGCTGCTCGTCTCCTCGACCCACCTCGATCGAATATCCCGCCTCCCTCTTGTCCGATATGACTGAGCTCATAAACCACCTCCACCCAAACACACCCGACCTGCGTATCTACATCGCAGGCGGCTCGTACGGAACTGTCCCCGCACAAATACTATACGGCGCGCCTTTCGACGTTTTCCCGCTTGGCAGGAATATCCGCGGCTGCATGTTGGCCGCGCCTTTCTCCCCGTTCAAGTGGCACAAAGGATACACAAAGTCTATGACTTGGATGAACTACATTGGCGTTGGTCCCCCTGCGATCCTCCCGTTCCGGCCTTTCCAGCGCATGGCGATCTTGGGACTGTCCATGAAGCTGAACACCGTGGACAAGGCAGAGGCTTTCCTCCGAAAACTCCTGTTTGAGACATCAGAGGAGGAGCGTGTAGCGTTCAAGACGTGGCGCGAATCGAGGGGTCTCGGGGAGGGCGTGTTCGAGCGGCAGATGGCGACCAACATGGTCAAGAGCATTTCCAAGTCGTGGGCAGGGTTCATTGAGGGGGCTGATGTGTTGCATTGCGACTGGGGCTTTTGCCCCAGACTTTTGGACGATGAACATACCAATGGGCGGCAGATGATGATTGCTGCGTCCACGGATGACGATCTTGGGCCCGACATGGCACAGTGGTTGAACGAAAACTACAAGAATTCGACCTTGACTTGGGTTCACGGGAAGCACTTGTCGACGCTCTACGAGATAGACAATCTCTGGGCTAATTTATTGCAGAATGAGCCTTTACCTTGATTCTCGTATTTATGACCCTACCACGATTTGTCGTTGATTCAACAGAGCTTATGCCAATGACCAGATTCTACTAGCAGGCTCTCAAATCAGTTTCAGCAAAAAAAAAAAATTGCTCGTAACGCGTAAGCTCTACTCGTGTAGAACAGTCTCCGATTCAACATCAGCCATGAACGTCGAGGGAGTCCCTGGATCACCTTGACCTTGAATTCGGATGGGTTCAACCGTGCAAGTCAAAGAGGAATGGACAATGTAACCCATCGCTTGATTTCCTCCACTCTCTTATGTACTGCCAGCTTATGAATCGGCAGCAACACGATACAACGCACGGTCAGAATGTCAAAGGGCTGCGTTGATCCACTTCGTCAAATTCAACATGCCGTTCCGGCCGACCCTGTTGAGTGATAGCCTGGCAGTACCATCAGATCAACATCAGTTGTCTCTTGCTGCGTCCATCCAACCTCCCTTCAAGTTTACCGCGACGCCGCCAAAACCTGAATTTACTGCTGGCAATATCATAAAGACTCGCTGTGCCATGATATCGGCCAGAATCGGCTGTCTGTCAGGCGACCATCGGAATTCGGGCCCATTCGAAGTTTCGCATGGCACTGAAGATCGTGAAGTCCGCAGCGCCCTACGACGTGAATGCGAATAGGTAATTGTGCCTCTGTTTCGATACCAAGCAATGTGCGCGGCTCTTCAAGAACAACAAGTATTACCCCTCACGCGGATGTTTCGCGGATTGTCTCAAAATTTCACCTTGGCGAGAGTGAACCACATACTTGCGCTGGTTTGTTTGGAACCCTCATGTCTCCTCAAATACACACCCTCGACCGCTTCAATTCTCATATTTCGTGCGTTTACCGCCGCGGTACAGTGGACACACTCTCATATGTATCCTTTCAGGAACCTCATGCTAGCTTTCGGCGTTGTCGATATTGTATTCATTTCACTGATATTGGTCGCCTGTCTCTGGGCTGCGTGCAACCCTGTGTCGCGGCCACATCTCAACCGCGTTAGCTTTCGTCTTCTCGTGTACGCCCTGGTAGCAAAGTCGGTGACTCGCGCACTTGAATGTTTTGTACTGCTAATCGCTGTGATTTCAGCCTCTTCTACGGAGGTCTTTTGATCTGCGGCATGAGACTAGGCCCCGGTCCTGCGTGCAGCGGTATCGCGTTTTTCGGTAACGTGCGTTTTTTTATTTTATTTCTGACCGGCAGATCGAGGAATTATTTAGGTCTGTCTCATGTTCGCGCAAACACGTCCGCACAACCGATACAAAAATAAATCTCAACTTTTGTGGCAAACTTGAACTTGAGCGATGCGTTCAATCTTTTTATAGTCACCGCAGGAAGTCTGAATATGCCCTTATCTGGCCACCCTGCCCTCCTGCCAGTGTTACTGAATGACAAGGATCGGACAGTTACGCAGCCTAAGTACGCAGCTACGCAGCCTAGTTCGCAGCTTCGCAGCTTCGCAGCCTACGCAGCAAGCTCTGAGGGCCCATTTAAGGGAGTTGTTGACTGGCAGCAGGCCCTTGCTTCAACACGTTCATGAGTACCGAGAAATATCTCACTGTGACTGACGGTAGAACCTTGGCTTACGAGGATGTTGGCGATCCATCCAGCTCATTGGTTGTAATCTTCTTTCATGGTGCGTTTCTGGCACCAAGTGCTGCTGCTAGATAGCCTAACTGTCCCAAAGGGGTTTTCGGTGTCGGGGCGGCGCCCAGCGTTCTTTCCCCCGTTCTCATCGACAAGAAAGCGCACCATATTACCCCTACGCTTGCAGGTTGGGGCTGCTCGTCTCCTCGACCCACCTCGAGCGAGTATCGCGTCTCCCTCACGTCCGATATGACTGAGCTCATAAACCACCTCCATCCAAACACACCCGACCTGCGTATCTACATCGCAGGCGGCTCGTACGGGACTGTCCCCGCACAAATGCTATACGGCGCGCCTTTCGACGTTTTCCCGCTTGGCAGGAATATCCGCGGCTGCATGCTGGGCGCGCCCTTGTCCCCGTTCAAGTGGCACAAAGGATACACAAAGTCTATGACTTGGATGAACTACATTGGCGTCGGCCCCCTTGCGTGTATCCTCCCGTTCCAGCCTTTCCAGCGCATGGCGATCTTGGGACTATCCATGAAGCTGAACACCGTGGACAAAGCAGAAGCTTTCATCCGAAAACTCCTGTTTGAGACATCAGAGGAGGAGCGTGTAGCGTTCAAGACATGGCGCGAATCGAGGGGTCTCGGGGAGGGCGTGTTCGAGCGGCGGATGGCGACCAATATGGTCAAGAGCATTTCCAAGTCGTGGGCGGGGTTCATTGAGGTGGCTGATGTGTTGCATTGCGACTGGGGCTTTTGCCCCGGACTTTTGGACGATGAACATATCAATGGGCGACCGATGATGATTGCTGCGTCCACAGATGACGATCTTGGGCCCGACATGGCACAGTGGTTGAACGAAAACTACAAGAATTCGACCTTGACTTGGGTTCACGGGAAGCACTTGTCGACGCTCTATGAGATGGACAATCTCTGGGCTACTTTATTGCAGAATGAGCCTTTACTTTGATTTTCGTTTATCAGTGTACACTGTATGAGTTATGACCCTACCACGATTTGTCGTTGATTCAATTGAAGCTTATGACCATATTCTAGCCACGATCTCGCTCAGCCTCTCGAATCAGTTTCAGTAAAATAAATTGCTCATAACGCATCAGCTCTACTCGTGTAGAACAGTCTCCGAGATTCAACATCAGCCATGGACATCGAGGGAGTCCCTGGATCACCTTGACCTTTAAATCGGATGGGTTCAACTGTTCAAATCAAAGAGGAATGGTCAGTGTAACCCATCGCTTGATTTCCTCCACTCTCTTATCTACTGCCAGCTTATGAATCGGCAGCAACACGACGGTCAAGCGCTGCGTTGATCCAAATTCAACATGCCGTTCCGGCCGACCATGCCGAGTGATGGTTTAACATTACCATCAGATTAAACATCAGATTTTGTTGTCTCCTGTCACTGTTGAGTTTCCGCCACAACGTGGCATCCCATATCCGGTAATTTGATGGAGGCAGTGTCCGGCAGTGTTCGGCGGCTGACGACCTTAGCCACTAACCTCATCCTCTCTCTCTTCTACCACGTCAACCTGCCTTTGGTGTCCCCTGCATCGTCTCTACGTCCGCTCCAAATGCCTCTATCACACCTCTTCCCTGACTGCTGCAGCCGACGCCCCGACGAGAGGATATTAGGAACATCGTTTTTATTACCCGCGGAAATCCGGTCCTCGTTCTCGCCTTGTTCTTGCCCCCTCTAGATCTGTCTTCTCACCTTGTTCTTGCCCCCGCTAGATCTGTTATGCCTCTGCTTGAATGTTCCCTCCCCTCCAGTAATTATTGTCTCTGGAAAGCCGTCTGCACACTGCCATAGCCACGTATTACTGTCTTACGTCGTCGCCGATTGTCACCGTCGGTTGGAGTCCTGGACTCATCACGCACAAATTCGGCTCTGTTTGGCCGCATTCTATTACTCCTTCAAAGCAGCTGTATACATTGTGTAGTGTTCTGTATGGACTTCGTGGCCTGTCTCATCATCGCCGGCACTCTTGCATGAGATGCAATAAATCTTTTGGCCTGTCCTGTTGGATACACTGTTGTGAAATCTCTCACCCGCACCGCTAGTACGCAACGCGTCGACTTGTATTATTTTGCCGCTTTTATTACTTCAGGTCAGCTACCGGCGGCATTTCGGCACGTCCAACACTGCCCCCATCAAATTACTGGATTTGGGATGCCACGTTGTGGCGGAATTGAAACAACTGTCTCCTGTCCTCCCTCCAACCTCCCCTCGAGTTTACCGCGACGCCTCTAAAACCTGAATTGACTGCTGGTCATAATGAAGGATAAAAGTCATAAAGACTCGCTGTGCCATGATATCGACCAGAATCCGCCGTCTATCAGGCGACGATCGGAATTCGGTACAACAAACGAGGTACGAGTTTGCCGTTGTAGTGTCTGTTTATAAGAGACTAGGAATTCGGGCCCATTCGAAGTTTCGCATGGCACTGAAGATCGTGAAGTCCGCAGCCCTACGACGTGAATGCGAATAGGTAATTGTACCTCTGTTTGGATACCAAGCAATGTGCGCAGCTCTTCAAGAACTACCCCTACGCGGATGTTTCGCGGAATGTCTCAAAAATTTCACCTTGGAGGAGGAGGAGGAGGAGGATGTATTACTGCCGCGGTCCCTATAAGGAACAAGCAGGTATTGTACCGACATACACTGGTCCTAAATGTATGCTACAATCATCAACGGCCCTATCGCTGAGGAAGCATAGGCACTGATAGCACCTACACACCGCACAACAGGACGGAGGAAGACGGGACAGAGGTATCACGGAATCCGACGGGAACATCTTCGGCGTCCGTGACATAACCTACTCAGTTTAAGTCGCCAGGTGTGATACTGTGAAAAGTACCGAAATCTCCAAACGCTCAACAGGTGGCCCCGAGTAGAAGTCCAATTAGGGTTTGACGGTGCAGAGGTACTGCTGAGATAGTGTTGGAGACCACAAAGAGCGGTCTTCGCCCATCACAAGCTGGTTGCAAAGGGAAGACTTACCCGAGCATTCAAGTCGCCCGACTACAATCCACATGTACCTCGGTGTATCGGCATTTGCCCCGGTTCCGTGAATAGAATGGCCAGCAAGGAGGGCAACTCAGACCGAGGAGGCTGCGGAGGGAGGTGTTGCATGTTGAGATAGGCCCTAATCCATGCCCTATCCGTATCCAGGGAGAGTTCACACCCGAATACAAAATTGCAGTTGACGCGCCGTGGCTCAGCACCTCCCTTCGAAGGAAGTGTTCCGTTTGTTTTAGCCGACATACCGCGCTGCTTGTACCCCGGCCTGGACGTAATGGCGTAATGACGCAGAAAGATGACTGAATGAGATGCAAGCTCGAATACGAGCTTGGAGCGTACGGTGAGATCGCTGGTACACAGTACCAGGATGACTCTTCGCGCTGGACAGTACACTTGTTATCCCAAATCTGTGCCATAGATGATCCACAGATTCGGTAACACCGAGTTCCCGGTGAACACCGCGAAGAGCAAACGAAAGGAGAGTGGGTCTAGGCTCCGTCATGCCAGCGTACAGCATGCGTATGCGCACCCCGGTCGAAAGTCCCATGGACTGGCTGCGTTCGTGTACGGGAAATTATTTGTTGTATTCCCAGTAAACACATACCAAGTCTTCGCATTGCCGCGCGCATTCACATAAATACCGCCATTCAGAAGGAGTGTGGACCTCTCAGTGAGTCCGACACGCTGATTGCCCTCTGGGTCACAGGTAGCCGGCAGTGCAGGCACTGCTTCGCTCGGAGTCCGTATTGCTGTCGCATTGCTGGGAAGAGGGAGAACAGGCTTGTTGGGATCGTTGTCGTGTACGTTGTGTCTTTTGAGTATCTTCATGGGTGCGGTGAACCGGTTCTTGTAAGTATTCGAGCCTGGCTCAGAGCTGAGACTCTGGGATCTGACGTCTGTGTCGCACGGGTTTGTGACAGTTGAGTCGTGTATGGAACAAGTCGCGCCAGGTCGTACAACAGTGTCTTTGCATTATCGCATCGTGCAGCTTGTCGTGGAGCAGAGGCAAAAGTGTTCCGTGACGTCTAATGTTCACACGACTCATCGGGCCGTGAGTCAGGGGCTATATTCAATCGAAAACAGGAGTATCTTTGCTCGTTGTCCGAGACAACCCGAAGCCCACGACGGCCACGGCGTAATTCGCCGTTTGAGCCCACACAAAGAGAAAGGAAGACTGTGCATGGCTCGCAGTGTCATTCTATCAATCTCGTGGCCAATCTCGCAGCCATTCGAGAACAAGATGAGGTCAAGGAATGCCCCTTTGATTCATGACGGCGACGGGCCATTTTATGCGCCGCAAGATGGTGTGATGCACCGTTATGATGTATGTTCCAGCGCTGAGTTCACTGTCCGAGCTTCCTGAGCGTGTGCTCGGTTGTCGGCAGTCTTCTCTTGTATGCACATGGTGGTTAAGAAAATGTGACAACTGGCGGACTGTCTCAGAGGCTGAACCACATACTTGCGCTGGTTTTGTTTGGAACACTCATGTCTCCTCAAACGCACACCCTCGACCGCTTCAATTCTCATATTTCGTGTGTTTACCGCCGTGGCACAGTGGACACACTCTCATATATCCTTTCAGGAATCTCATGCTAGCTTTCGGCGTTGTCGATATTGTATTCATTTCACTGATATTGGTCGCCTGTCTCTGGGCTGCGTGTAACCCTGTGTCGCGGCCACATCTGAACCGCGTTAGCTTTCGTTTTCTCGTGTACGCCCTGGTAGCAAAGTCGGTGACTCGCGCACTTGAATGTTTTGTACTGCTAATCACTGCGATTTCAGCCTCTTCTACGGCGGTCTTTTGATCTGCGGCATGAAACTAGGCCCCGGTCCTGCGTGCAGCGGTATCGCGTTTTTCGGCAACGTGCGTTGATTTTTTTATTTTTGACCGGCAGATCGAGGAATTATTTAGGTCTGTCTCATGTTCGCTGGGGTCATGTTCTTCTGTATGGCGCTCAACCTTGTGTGAGAGTTCAACGACGCGATCTCGGCATGCGGGATGCTCATTCGGAAGCATCTCTAGGTTGGTGCTCGTCTACGGCGTGAACGGTCAGAGCATGGAGAAGTACTATATGCTGGGCGCCGTGGCAATGCCTTTGGTCTGCACTGTCCCGCCATACGCGGCCGGCGCTTTTGGGTTGGTTCCTTCGTTTTGTCTGCGACACAGCTCTTTAACGCACATCAGTTATTGGGCAGCCAACGACGCATGTTGGTTCAATAGCCCAGATCCTGTTGTTCAACTGCGGTGGTGGATAGGAACACAGGGCTTCTGGATGTTGCTCACAGCGGCAGGCGAAGTCGTATCATTCTTTGTGATTGTGGGATTTATGGCAAGTTTTAATGTTCACGAGACCATTCTCAATTTCTCATGGTCATACAAGATTCTACGCCACCGTGTTGTTTCGGCAGTTGCAAGTGGAACTTCCTCCCTCAAGCCCCCGACGCTCCCGAAACCGCCCATTGTTGCATATCGAAATATAATTCTGCGAATCGGTGAGCCAAGAACCTTATCCGCCGTGTCTTCTACTCATTCAGCGCCAGGATTATATCCACTTGTTTCGTGCTTGTTCGTCGTGGCCGGAGCGTTCCTCGATTTCTATAGGACCAAGACACAGAATCGGAGATTGGGCATAGTTCGTAAGTTCAGCATCCAAAACCACACTCGTCTTCCAACCATGCCTAGATCTGTTGGTCTATTCCCTTCGGCCGATGGCCTACGCCATCCTTGCTGCAACGGATCCTGTGCGTACCCAAATATTTCGCAGGTCTGTTGAATCTGACTGGCCACAGTCTTTTTTACGTGCTCTGCGTGCCCTTTGCGGTTCCCAGCACAAGGCAACGGCGCCAATTGTGGAGACCAAGTTCTACGCCAGTCCTCGGAGATCAAGCGCTAGTAGTGTTACCAGTTCTCCCTCGGAGAGCTGTGACATTGAAGTCGGACTCGATTCCTCCAGTTCAGAGGGCGAAAGCACAGCTGAGGAATCTGAACAACGTTTTACTTGCCACATATGACCGTCTTGTCTTTCAGGGGGAATGTAACTGTGTATATATTGTGTGTGGTTGAAAACTGGTGTGCTTGAATAGATGATCCAACTGGTGGCAGGCTCAACATGCCGAAATCGCGACCTTTCAAATTCCAAAGTCTCTGCGCCAACTCGTGCATTCAGACAGCTGATTTAGTCCCGTTTTCCCGACTCTATTGGTTCCCCTTCAAGTTTTGGGCCGGACGCCCGCATTTTTTAAAACTTCTGGTGCTTCAACAATTCACCGAGCCTTGACATGCTCCCCACTTCCCATCTGACAAACTAACCAGAATACGAAACTAACCAGCAAGCATACACATCCCAGGGAACTCAACAAAACGCCGACGACCTCTTGTTCCCCGTTCCGCCGATCGCAGACATGCTATGCTTCCGCTTCGTCCTTGATCAGATCCGCGTCAAATAGAAAACAAAATCAATAGAAAAAAATCAGACCCCGTTGCGGAGGAAGAGGAGGTCCCCATAACGCAATACTTGGTAGACGTACCCTACTCGTACCCTGCACATGTTATCCGACCTGGCGTGAACCGGTGCCTGAGTCGCAAGAAGAGAGATATCTCGTCTGCATGGGGAAGAGCGAGCATCTTCATACAGCGTTCGACTGTGCAGAATAAATAAATATTATTCATTGTTACAACTTCGAGGGTACATCCAGTCCAATAATCACCTGAGGCTTCGAGGCTTGTTGGGTGGGAAAAAGACATTGCATGGACTTAAGACTGCTATACGTTCGCAAGCGGGGGTGCTGCAACGTTACCCGCCAAGTCGCATCGCGGCGTGAAACGGGGCACATGTATGCACCGACCGACTTGCGCCGTCCCCGGGAATTTGAGCATGAGAAGAAAAAGAAGAGAAGTAGGGAGACACTAAACGGGGACCACACATGCATGCGCCGCCGGCTTCCGCATTTCTCCGACGCGCGCCTTCCTCCGAGTCTCGCTAGAGCCCGTTAATTTCCGTCAACGGAGCGAGAATTGAACAGCGGTGATTAAATAACGGGTTTGAACCTACCTACCGTACCACGATGTCGCAGTTTGCCAGAAGGACAAGAAGACGAGAGCTTACTTCTGCGTAGACTCATTTGAAACAGAAAGTCCCCGCCGTCGAGCATAATTGAAAGCCGCTTTCATTGAATTGACGGACGAGCGCCGAGTTGAGATACCCCGCGTGGCAATGCAGCGAGTAATGATTAGGGAATACTACGTCCCGCAGTGCTTTGCGGTTGAGCACAAACGTACGGAATCACCCTGTTCGCGATCTCGCCGTGTCGGAAACTGGGTCCCTCGAATGTTGGCGACGAGCCGTAATCTCTGAAACGGGGAGGCAGCAGGATGCGTCGCGAGGTCCCTGTCTGTCCCTGTCGTAGTACAGTCTAGACCTCGCGCTACCGACTGTTGGTTTTATCCGTCTGTTCGCGCGTAATTTGTCCTTGGCCTGAGTCCAGAAGCGTTAGGGGTACCAGGAAGGGTCGAGTGCAATCCGGGACGCACGGGCGCGGTATGCCTCGAGCTCGGTCGATCTTCTCGCGCTGACGACGCGTTTTGCGAGGTAGAATCCGCCGCCGAACAGGACGAAGAGGCCACCAAATGCACGGAACTAAATCGAAGATGAATAGGCAATTAAGGGGATTGCAAACGACGTGCAATTTTGCTGGGAGAGTCAAAATTCAACGGCATTGTCGAGGTCTCGGGTAGAAACGGCCGGCGATTTGCAAAAGAGTGCGATCAGTGACAGTCACGTTCTGGCAGACTGGACCAACACAAGACCAACAGAAGTGAAACTTTTCAGGAATTGCCAAGAGCTCGAGCCTTTCTGTTCATACTATAATGATTCATAGCTGCCAATCGCTGTCGATATTATTGCCTCGCGCGATGTCTGGAAATGCCGTTACAATTGATTTTTGCCTATTTTTTCTTCTTTCTCCGTATGCGTAAGCGCGCTTACAACTCCATTGTATCCCAGCTGCGGATTTCACCAAAATTTGCGCGAGACAAAGGCGTTAATTAAACGAGTTGGTTGGCAGCATCTGCGGAACGTCGGGTATCTCACACATTTTTTTAATTTGCCTTTGAGCTGCGCGTACGACTCTTCGGCTTTTCTGTGCTTGGACCGCTGGGTGCCATCGCAACAATCACTTTTCTGGCCTTGTGAAAATGGGCATTGATATGGCTAGGCGCAGGGCTAGAATGACGCGTCTTTAGTGACTTTACTCCCACCAACGAGCTGGCTATCGGCGATGATCAAAACATGACGCCCAAACCGACGGGCTGCCTCGAGGATCGTATAGTATTTTTGAGACAAAGACTGAGCTTGCAGACGACTCGGAGCAGCACAGGAATGGCCTCGTGTCAAAGGACTGTGGGAGTCCCATCAATCCAAAGATCTCATGCAACGATCTCTCTTTCCCAAACAGGAAAAGCGGCACGACTATAAATATGCCGTCATGTCTTCCGGTCACTCCAATCCGCACCCTCCACTACCCGCGTCTTTCTTCCTCCTTTGACTCACTCTTCAATGGCAGCCACTATTGCCGCAGCCACCAAAATCTGGGAGAGAAACCAACACTGGTCTCTGTACAGCCAATGCGCCGTCTGGGACCCTTCTACAAGGAGTGTCCATGTCTGGGAATGCATACGAGCTCGTGCGTCGCGTCGTCCTTGTCAAACTTCTTACTCACCGTCTTTCTAGACGACTCTCTCCCTGGCACTGAGCCTCCAAACGCCATCTACTGGCGATTCATTGGGCGAAGATAGCGGCAGCACACACACTTGTCGCGTCGCGTCCCTGCCTTTGCTGCCCAGACACCTGCTCCGCCGTGTATTTATCATGCTGGCCTCGCACACTACAACACACATGCCGCGCGCAAGCCCGCGCATCGCTGTCGCATCTACCACCGAGAGGATGCTGCCCGCCCTCCGCCGCGGCAGCCGTAGAGCATGGTTTCTCTAGGATTTTTCACCGGGGTCAACTATCTATTGTATCTGTAGAAACCAAATAGTGTCTTTTTGTATAACTTATTACAAGTCTTTCAATCTCGAATCCGTTGTGCTCTGCTCTTGCTTCGCTTCGCGTACACAAGTGCCTGAAAGAGACTATGACGTCAAAATAGACGTCAGTTCGAAGCCGAAAAGTTGGCGACGGATTTATCCGATAAAGAAATCAGAGATACATACAAAACGCCGAATCAACACGCCAGTGCTGACCCGTATTCTCGTCATGAGAACATACCACCTGCCCCGGAAGACCTTCATCGTTGCACAGGACTACGACAGATTCAAAGTCCGAGAGAACTATGACGTAGTCTGTACGGAACGCCGAGCTGGGCACTGGGCACTGGGCTGCACTGGGCACATCCTTCCCTGCATTTATCTCAAGCTTTCTTCGCAGCAACGGAAGGACCTTATGGGGGCATTCCAGCGTGAATACAGGGAGCGCGTAATTCGATTCGAGCGCTTCCAACTTCGACTTCGTGAAGTGAGCGCCGTGGCGTATGCATAATTCGATACCGCACCGTTTGTGCCCGGAGGAACGCGTCTGCCGCGATGGATGGCTGGCTGGCAGCGACAATTGCCCAGAGGCTCCACTAGTATCAGCGATCCCGCGTTAGAGTTTGGTATGATCGCCGGTGAGATCGCTTTTTCAGAGTACCGCTTCACTTCAGTTGGGCGTGGGTCCGAGTGGCGAGTCCGCTAATGCGCAAGAATAAACCTGGAGAAAGCGGCGCGGTGTAAAGCTTACATTGTGCCTCAGCCGCGCCAAGGGTAAGGCTCTCGGTGTGAAGTCTCGACAGGATGCACAAGGGGTTCTATCGAGGTATTACATCCTGGGATTCGGATCGGACGGATATATCGGGGGATACATCGCGGGTGGCAGAGCGTGGCTGCAGATCCTAAGCAACAGTGATATATCGGGCCTAAGCTTCTTGGAAGTTGGGAAGAACGACGAGCTGAATCGGAGAAGAGCAGCCACCATAGGGATGATAGATTCTGGATGGGCCTGCGGGCTGTACGACGGCCCAGATGGATGGAAGAACGGCGATGGCGAATCCGAGTGAATGAGAATTGAATGATATCTATCGCGCTGAGAAACCGCCGTTCGAAGAGGACTCCGTTGTGAGAAATGGGGTCGCATTTTGGCGGCAGGAATGTAGTGTCCGGTGTCGGAGAGTTCTATCATCCAGGAGGTGGCGTCCACGCAGACGAGTTCCCAACGTTGTGCCAACCAGTTTCCAGTAGTATTCCCCGACGGTTAGTCAGACGCGAGTCGAAGTGGCGGAGCAGCGAGATAGTGACTGCGATTACCAGTCTTTTAGTAACGCAGGCAGTTCAAGCTCAGGGCGCTGAGCAGTATCGTGGCGAGACACCGCGCGCAGAAAGGACGCAATGAGGTTAGAGTTCAAGTGAAGGCTAATCACGATCAATCGGCCCGGGTACTTTGATGACCGGTGATTCAACCTTGATTCTCTCCCCCATCGTCCACAGCAGTGAGCACATCCCGCGGCCTCCCAGTTATCTACCTTTTCCTTTAGCTTTTCACGGCACCGGGCGATGTTCAGCCAGTCAGCGGGTGATCTGCGCTCAACGTTAACGTCGCTGCAATATCCACCCTCCTGTCGTCCACGCCGCTGGGCTAATCGTGGCCGTCTCCGTCGCGTTTTGCGGGATGTCACCGGATCCTCTGCTCCTCACCAGCCTCCTACCTCGCGGTGCGCTCCACAGCGAGAAATACCGTGTATGCGGCAGCTTGGCGGCGGCGGCAAAAAATACTTGCGCAGACTCTGATTGGATCCCTCTCCGATCTCCCTATCCCTCTCAACCCGACGTCCCGCAGGAGGACGAATCAACCGTCATTGGCTTTTTCAACGGTGCCTGGAACGATATCCTCAACTGCGGCGGACTTTGTCGGCTTCAACTTTGTTCCCAACCTCGATCTTGTTGCTTAGAAGTCACAAGCCTCACCCGCTTGTATTTCGTGTGCCTCTCGCTCATCCCAGTTCATCGAGGCTCCCTGGTTTTCTGGCCGTCTTTTCCTCCTCGGGCCTCTTCCGTTCTATTCCCTCAGCACAACGTCACTCATGCGCGGCGCCGAACGCATGTTTACCTTGCGGCCTCCTGGTCGATGTCTTTAGATCCTCGTTCTGTGCCATGGCTCTCTCTATCTTCTGCTCTGCGCTCCACAGCCCTGCGTCATACAATCCCGAACAACACACTACCACGAGTCGCGTTCAGCGCTCCACCTACAATTCAATGTCGCGACGGAACATATAACATTTACTGCAGTCGAACCGCATTCCCTGGCTGCTCCACCGCTCGAGGTTGCGCGAACCCGTCGTCCGTCCGACGTTCTGCCTTCGCAGACGCAGACGCAAACGCAGACCCGATCCAATTTCGTACGTACCACGGCCCCACTTGGATATTTATACCGAGCCGTTTTTCCTGAACACGATCGTGTCCTCTCAATTCCCTAATTAATGGGTCCTGCCCTGCCATGCCCTGTCCATCGTCATTGCTCCCCGTGTGCCACTGCCTTGTATTCCCTCGGTGCTCATTTCAAATTCGCGGGTACTGCCGACCTTACAAGGAGCCAACGCTCGGGTCTCGCAATTTCTAGGCTCTTGCGCAGTGACTCGCTCTGCATTTACGCCTCGATCACTTCTACATGGTATCGGGTCAAGCCTTCGAACCCTTGGGTTTTGAACTCCGACTCTCGGTCGACCGGGGTATATGTTGTGTTCAGCGCGCGCCTTCTGCCTCCCAATGTTGTTGCTGCCTTGACGGTTCCAATCTCGGAAATACCTCAGACGCAACAGCATATCTGAATACCGCCGCGTTGGCAATTTTATATTCTGTCTCTCGTGCCAGCACAAAGCGCTCGGACGACAACCTCGGGTCTCAGGCCCGGTTCTCGGGCGATCGATGTCTTATCTGGGATACAGTACCTCGGTACCGGCACACGCACCACGCACCGCTCTCGCGCGTTGCTGCCAAGCGTAGCTTGGACTCTCACACTCCCATGAACAAAACTAATTGGACGGGCACACTTAGGAATTGAAGTTTGTTTGAACCAGTTCTGGGTTCCTTCTTCCGACAATGCAAAGAGGGTTGTTGTTTTCATCGAGCGCGTTCAGCTGAATATTTCACTAAAAAGCTCATCATTCAAGGTAATTAATTTGTTTGAGCCACAAGACGCTTGCGAACTTGTATACGAATCGCGCGCTCCTGATCCAAAGCGTTTTTAAGTCCGCTGGAGGAAGTGGCAAAGGTAGCTATGTTCCGTCTCATCTGCGGGTATAGACTGGTATTGACTAGAGCAGTAAAAGGCCACGAAGAAGGCCAACAAGCTTACCAAGTACTTCAATGCCGCTGCGCACAACAACGGCCCTACTCCTGCTTTATCCTGAGAAATTCGGGCTCGAGTATAACGACAAGAGTAATTATAATATTCCTTCTTCATATGATTATAACGATACATAACTGAGGTATACATAGTTCCTGCATACGACCCACGCGGCGTGTTGTTCAACTTCCAGAGCGACTTCGCCAAACTTTCGAAGTTGAAAGAGTGTGAAGGGGAGGTTCCTGTTGGCGCTTTCATCGTTGTGGGCCAGGGCCATTCCGTGTCAACCTACGAGGTTCGGCGAACGGGGATAAGGTCTGGCATCCCGGAAACCTGCTGTAGGGCGTTGTATGCGGAACGACGGGGGACGACGGGTCCGAAGGCAACAGTGAAGCTGAATCCGTTGAGTAACGTACTTGTATTCCTGCACAGAAAATAAATGACGTACCCCTTCACGCAGTCTCAAGTTGTTGTAGTCTTCGTTTCACTAAGGATAATTCATACATAACCTGTGGATCCGGAAACCGATTACTGGGTTGGATATGCCCGGCACTGTCCGCTGGATACTTCACACCTGCTATTATTCGATGAGTGCAGTTGAAAAAGGTACTCGAAGGGACGACGAACTGTTCTCGATAATAAGTTCCAACTCAGCTAAACGTTGTCTTAAAAACCTCCTCTCTACCACAGAATACACCGCTTGAAAATCGTCTCCAGAGTAATAAACACCGTCCGGACTCTGCCAGTGAGTGCCTGAATCGGTAAGAATGCTGATTAACTCGAAATAATCACTATTCTCACTGCTGGTGACCAATATAGCGTCTTCAGGAGCACTAACGATCTTGTTTCGCGGCAACTTTGCTAGAGATCACGTCGAGGACAATATATTCAATTCGGGGTATCAAGCTCACCACAAGGAAGCGATGCTCTTCTTCGCTTATTGGCGGTCTTTTGATAACTTCGACAGCGATCGTCCTTTTCGTTGAATACAGTGAGGAACTCCTCCATCGTATCGAAATATTGGTCCCGAGTACTGTCGAATAAAAATTGGAGTTTACGGTCGCAAGCCATTTTTGCATCACGGCAGGCGCGACAACTGGCTTGGTCCAGTTCTATGATGCATTGCTTCGGATTTCGACTCGAGGGGCACTTGACACATTTCTGGATGTTGTTGTGAACAACTATATTGCCTTCCACGGTAGAAAGTAATACTTACCCCTGTGTTCTTCCGATTCCAAGCCTCGACTTCAGGACTGCCGACCATTGCCCCTCATGGTTCCTCGCACAAGTCGTCAAGCTGGATATGCATCTCCAAAATGCCTCTGAAGCCATTGCGCGTATGTTGCGCGTATGTGGAGTCGAAGCTAGTCGAAGGAAAGGCAAGATAACCACCGATGAGAAATCCGCGCGATGCGGATCAAATTAGCAGGGAACACATCATTCAAGTCGCGCGCACAACCATTCCACCGACAAGGACCTCCAGGACGCGTCAACGACCCAACTCGTGCGATAATGCTGTTCAACGTTCAACATTCAATATTAATGTTCAATGCTGGATTCGTGACTCGTCAACATCGCGCTCTCACCAGAAACAGCGCGGCCTGCCGAGACGCCAGTCCAGTGAAGTGGCGGCTCGTGCCAGGGTTCACCATCCACCGCGCAGCCCACCCATAGAAGACCGTCTTTCAAGCTTACTTCTGCCCAAGTACGCGTCGGATTGGCCGCATACGCGGCACTGATCGTTTGGACTTGTTAAACTTGGGGCACCCACCCCTCCCGTCTCAGTCACTGCCCGGCCTCCCCGAGGGTCTGGCCTCACCAGGCTGGTCTGGACTTATGTCTCAAGGAATGTCTCAAAGCTCAGAACTATCCGCGCACCGCTTCGGCGTTCTGGACCGTGCATGTCTCACTTGCTTTTCAGCCATTTTCGTCATTTCTCGGGATTTGCTCCGTATTTTCCTTCGTGGAAAAGACCAATATACTCTCCTTCATTCGGTGCCTCTCCTTATTCAGCTCTTGGCCCAGAAATGGCCGCAATTTGAGCAAAAGCACCCGCGGAAGCGATCGCTGCACTGATGCTTCCGCCTATGTCTCACTTTTTTTCTCCGCCCCCTAACGTGGTCTGGACTCACTCACGAATTCCTATAAAGCCCAGCAGTAATTTTCAATGTCCAACATTATTACACCAACATTCGACTTTCAACATTCAACATGAAGACCGCTATTACTTTTTGTGCTCTTTCCTTCGCTATCTCCGCCGTTCAAGCTACTCGCGGCGACTCCAACGCTCAGCGTCTTGCTCGTGGTCTTCCTCCGCTTCCTCCCAGACGCCGTCTTCCAGGTGAGTTCCCTTCTCTTCACTTTCCTTCAACGTGCTGATTTAGCTTTTCTTCTCCTAGGCCCTAAACGCTCTACGCCTTCATCGACGCCTTTCCGTTGCGACACCCAGAAAACTTTCTGTTGCTCCAGCCTCGAGTCCTCCGACAGCTCGGCTGCTCGTACTATCCTCAGCGGCCTCGGAATCAGTGCCAGCAGTTGCGGGGAACAGATCGGCACGGGCTGTTCTGCCTGCGACGATAATTCTTGGTGCGTCCTTTGCTTCTTCCTTCTTTTTTCTTGTGCTTATCTTTCCCTTCCGCGTAGCTCTTCGGGCAAACTTGCCAAATGTTGTGGCAATATCGTCGGGTCCGACCGCGTTGGGATTGACTGCACGCCAGGTGAGTGCTCAGACTCCTTGGTTTATCTTTCAACATCTGACACCTCCTTTTCGCAGTAACGCCCTCGACTTCATCCTCGCGTCCTGCCTCGTCATCGTCGCAACGCGCTTCGTCTTCGGCGTCGTCGCACGTCAGCTCTGCCTCGCGCAGCACCGTCACCTCGTCGGCTTCGGTGTCCCGCTCGTCGTCGGCCGCCCACTCTTCTTCGTCTTCTTCGGCCGGCCGTTCGAGCAGTTCGGCCTCCCGTGTCAGCAGCTCAGCATCGGTCCCTCACTCTTCGTCTTCGTCTTCAGCTTCAGCGCACTCGTCTTCGCGCGTCAGCAGTTCTGCATCTGTCTCTCACTCGTCGGCCTCTTCGCACCTTTCCTCTTCGTCGGCCTCGCATGCAAGCAGCTCTACACCGGTCTCTCGCTCCTCGTCTGCCTCTGCATCTCGTGCAAGCAGCTCCGCGTCGGCGGCTCGCTCGTCTTCTGCCTCTACATCTAGTGCACGCAGCTCCTCTTCGGCCGCGCACTCCAGCAGCTCCGCCTCGTCGTCGGCCCCTCACTCTTCGTCAGTCGCTTCGTCCAGCACACGCAGCTCTTCTGCCTCCCGGGCTAGCAGCTCTGCTTCGCACTCGAGCAGCAATGCTCGTAGCTCCGCTCCGTCGTCGGCTCACTCTTCGTCGGTCGCGTCGTCCAGCGCACGCAGCTCTTCCGCCTCCCGGGCTACTAGTAGCAGCTCTGCTTCGAACTCGAGCAGCAGTGCTCGTAGCTCCGCTTCGTCATCGACTCACTCTTCGTCGGTGGCGTCGTCCAGCGCACGGAGCTCTTCCGCCTCCCGGGCTAGCAGCTCTGCTTCGCACTCGAGCAGCAGCATTCGTAGCTCCGCATCGTCGTCGGCCGCCTCCTCCAGCGCGCGCAGCTCGGCCTCCGCTTCGGCTTCGCGTTCGAGCTCCTCCGCCTCTCGTGCAAGCAGCTCCGCGTCGGTGGCTCGCTCTTCTTCTGCCTCTGCATCCAGTGCACTCAGCTCGTCTTCGGCCGCGCACTCCAGCAGCTCTGTATCGTCCTCGGTTCCTCATTCGTCGTCGACTGCCTCCAGTGCACACAGCAGCGCTTCCCGTGCTAGCAGCTCGGCAGGTATGTTATTTTCTTTTCCTTTAATCAATTCACATGGCTCACCTTTTCTTCAGTCTCTTCGTCTGCACACAGCTCCGCGTCCGCTTCGGCTTCGCGCTCGAGCAGCTCCGCCTCCCGCGCTAGCAGCTCTGCGTCAGCATCTGCTTCGCACTCGAGCAGCAGCGTTCGTAGCTCCGCGTCGTCGTCGGCTCCTCACTCTTCGTCGGTCGCATCGTCCAGCGCACGCAGCTCCTCCACCTCTCGTGCAAGCAGCTCATCGTCCGCTTCGATTTCGCGTTCGAGCAGCTCCGCCTCCCGCGCTAGCAGCGTCGCATCGTCTTCAGCGGCCCGCTCGTCTTCCGCATCGGCTTCGCACTCCGCGTCGACGTCGTCCGTACCCCACTCTTCTTCGTCCGCTTCCCGCTCAAGCAGCTCGGCGTCCGTACCTCGCTCGTCGTCAGCTAGCAGCTCCCACGCCAGCAGCTCTGCCTCTTCCTCGGCATCGGCTTCCCGCGCTAGCAGCTCTGCATCATCTGCGCATACTAGCAGCTCAACATTGCACTCGGCTTCGACTTCGGCTTCGGCTTCTCACTCAAGCGCTGCCTCGTCGGTCCACTCGAGCAGCAGTGTCCGGAGCTCTTCCTCCGCGCCTGCGTCCTCGTCAGCTTCCCGGGCTAGCAGCTCCGCAGTTTCGCACTCATCTTCTGCGCCACACTCGTCCAGCTCTGCCTCTTCATCGCGGGCTAGCAGTTCGGCTTCCCACGGCAGCGCATCGAGCTCGGCTTCGCGGTCCGTATCAAGCTCGGCATCTCGGTCCGCCTCATCCGCATCGGCGTCGTCTTCCCACGCATCTTCGAGCGCATCGGCGTCCCGGTCGAGCTCGTCCGTGGTTCACAGTAGCTCGTCTGCCTCCCGTGCAAGCAGCTCTGCAGGTATGTCAACTTTTATTTGATCTATTCGATGCTCAACTAACTTGCAGCAGCTTCCTCTTCCCGTGCCAGCTCTGCTTCCGCCTCGCGGTCCAGCAGCTCTGCGGCGTCCTCCCACTCGGCTTCGGCGTCCTCCAGCAGCGCCCACAGCAGCTCGGCTTCCTCGAATGCGCCCCACTCCAGCAGTGCCTCGTCGGCGTCCCGCGTCAGCAGCTCGGCTTCCTCGCATCTCGTGTCTTCCAGCACCGTTCGCAGCAGTTCGTCGGTGTCAGTCTCGCACTCGGCTTCCTCGAGCGTGCCCCACTCCGCCAGTGCCTCGTCGACGTCTCGCGTCAGCAGCTCTGCTTCGTCTCATCTCGCGTCTTCGAGCACTATTCACAGCAGTTCGGCGTCGGCGTCCGCGTCGGCCTCGCACTCGGCTTCTTCGAGCGCTGCGCATTCTAGTAGTGCTTCGTCCTCTGCTTCTCGCTCGTCTTCCGCACACACTAGCAGCTCGTCGTCGGCGTCTCGTGCCAGTAGCTCTTCCTACGCCGCATCTTCCAGCATCCACAGCAGCTCGGCATCGCCCTCTTCCTCGCATGCCTCCAGCTCTCTCGTCAGCAGCTCTGTGTCTTCCTCAGCCTCGCACGCTTCATCGAGTGCTCACCCGAGCTCCTCCTCGGCCTCGGCGTCGTCCAGCAGTGCTCATCTTAGCTCTTCGACAGCTCACTCCAGCTCCGCGTCCTCGGCGCACCCCAGCAGCTCGGCATCGTCGACTGTTCACTCTAGCAGTGTTTCGTCCTCCGCTCGCTCTAGCTCCTCGGCGGCTCACTCCAGCTCCGCGTCCTCGGCGCACTCCAGCAGTTCGGCATTGTCATCCGCACACCCGAGCTCCTCGACTGTTCACTCTAGCAGCGTGATTTCGTCCTCGGCGCGCTCTAGCTCCTCGGCGGTTAACTCGAGCTCCGCGTCCTCGGCGCACTCTAGCAGTTCGGCATCATCATCCGCACACCCGAGCTCCTCGACTGTCCACTCTAGCAGTGTTCCGTCCTCGGCTCGCTCTAGCTCCTCGGCGGCTCACTCCAGCTCTGTGTCCTCGGCGCACTCCAGCAGCTCGGCATCGTCATCCGCACACCCGAGTTCCTCGAGTGTTCACTCTAGCAGTGTTTCGACCTCTGCTCGCTTTAGCTCCTCGACAGCTCACTCCAGCTCCGCGTCCTCGCCGCACTCCAGCAGTTCGGCATCGTCATCCGCACACCCGAACTCCTCGACTGCCCACTCCAGCAGTGTTTCGTCCTCCGCTGGCTCTAGTTCTTCGACAGCTCACTCGAGCTCCGCGTCCTCGGTGCACTCCGGCAGCTCGGCATCATCCTCCGCTCGCTCTAGCTCCTCGGCGGCTCACTCGAGCTCCACGTCCTCGGCGCACTCCAGCAGCTCGGCATCGTCATCCGCACACCCGAGCTCCTCGAGTGTTCACTCTAGCAGTGTTTCGACCTCCGCTCGCTCTAGCTCCTCGGCGGCCCACTCCAGCTCCGCGTCCTCGGCGCACCCCAGCAGCTCCTCAGCGTCATCCGCACACCCGAACTCCTCGACTACTCACTCTAGCAGTGTTTCGTCCTCCGCTCGCTCTAGCTCCTCGGTGGCTCACTCCAGTTCCGCGTCCTCGGCACACCCCAGCAGCTCGGCGTCGTCATCTGCACACCCGAGCTCCTCGACTGTCCACTCTGGCAGCGTTTCGTCTTCCGCTCGCTCTAGCTCCTCGGCGGCTCACTCGAGCTCCGCGTCCTCGGCGCACTCCAGCAGCTCGGTGTCATCATCCGCTGCTCGCTCCAGCTCTCATGTCAGCTCCAGCTCCTCCATTCACTCAAGCTCGGCCTCGCGCGCTGCCAGTTCAAGTGCTGCCTCGGCTTCGGCCTCTGGTTCGGTGTCTTGCAACGGGCAGGCTACATTCTGCTGTGATAGCATTGAACTCTCCACGAGTTCGTATGGCAGCAGCTGCCTGAGCAAAGCCGGTATCTCGTCTTCGCTGAATGTTGGAAACGAGATCGGCATTGCATGTGTACCTGTGACTACCGCAGCTGACGGATCTCAGTCCTGGTAAGCCTTCTTCAATCTACAAACCTTTCTTTTCTGAATTTATTTGTCCAGCTCGGGAAGTAAGACACCGCTCAAATGCTGCAAGACATTGTTCGACGTTATTGGGATTGATTGCACCACTAGTATGTCCTTTGTTTTCACCTTGACGGAAATGTGTTTATAACGTTCTCCAGCCCCGCTCTCGAGCGCCAGTGCTTCTCACTCCTCAACCCGTGCAAGTTCGGCATCGTCCTCCGCGGCGCGCTCGTCGTCAACGGTTCGCTCGAGCTCTTCTAGTGCTCGTCCCAGTTCTTCGTCGGTGCACGCCAGCTCTTCGAGTGCACACTCTAGCAGCTTGGCGTCGTCTTCCGCAGCTCGCTCGAGCTCGTCGGCGCGCTCTAGCAGCGTGATTTCGTCCTCCACCGCTCGCTCTAGCTCTTCGACGGCGCACTCCACCTCGGCCTCCTCGACACACCCCAGCAGCTCGGCATCATCGTCCACGGCTCGCTCCAGTTCCTCGAGCGCCCACTCAAGCAGCGCCGCATCTTCCAGCGCGCCTCACTCGAGTTCGACCTCCGCACACCCCAGCAGCTCGTCGAGTATTCACTCAAGCAGCGCGGTGTCCTCTGCTCACACTAGCTCGTCGTCCTCGGCCCATCCTAGCAGCTTGTCGACAGTTCACTCTAGCAGCGCGGCATCTTCCGGCGCGCCTCACTCGAGCTCAGCTTCCTCCGCACACCCCAGCAGCTCGTCGAGTATTCATTCTAGCTCGACGTCCTCTGCTCACCCTAGCTCGTCCTCCTCCGCTCACCCGAGCAGCTCTTCATCGACTCACACGACGACTTCCTCGACTGCTCACTCTAGCAGTGCGACTGCCTTATCTTCCTCGGCTCACCCTAGCAGCTCTGCCTCGAGCACCCACACGACGACGTCCTCGACTGCTCACTCTAGCAGCGCGACCCCCTCGTCGTCGGCTCACCCTGGCAGCTCTGCTTCGAGCAGCACGCACACGACTTCCTCGTCGACGGTGCACTCCAGCAGCACAACTGCTTCATCTTCCGCGCCACACTCGAGCAGTGCCACTTCGACGACGCACTCTATCAGCGCAACCACATCAACTGCTCACTCCAGCACTGCGACCACCTCTTCGTCCACGACGCACACCATGACGTCCTCGTCTACTGCGCCCACGAACTCGCCCACCACCACTTCGTCGTCCACTGTGCCCACCACATCGCATACGACCACCTCTTCGTCTACGATGCACACCACGACGTCTCCGTCCACCGCGCCCACGACCTCGCACACGACAACTTCCTCGTCCACAGCGCATACCACCACCTCGTCGTCCACCGTGCCAACCACCTCGCACACGACCACTTCGTCGACCACGGCGCACACCACGACATCTTGGTCCACCGCGCCCACGACCACGCACACAGCCACCTCTACCACCGCGCACACCACCTCTTCGTCCTCCACTGCGCATACGACTACGTCCGAGCACTGCGATGACGAGCCCACTGGGAAGGTCCACAAGCGTGTAGCCGGGAACCGCGTCTGGGGTAGCCGTGCTCGCGCTCAGTAAGGAATTTTTTCGACTTAGAGCTTAATGCAATTGTATTATAATCTGCTACTTATGAATAGACATGCTTTTCGAATACATCTTGTGCCCTTTCCTCTCTGGAGTTCTTCATTTGAGTTTGCATATTTCATTGTCATCTCTTTCCATCTCTCTCGCCATCCGCTGCTCGCTCCAGCTCCCACGCTTCGTCCTCCACGCACCCAAGCTCCTCGAGCACTCGCCCCAGCAGCGTAGCGTCGTCTTCCGTGCACTCCAGTTCCTCCAGCGGGCACTCCAGCAGCGCCGCTTCGCGCTCTGCACACCCCAGCTCCTCCAGCGTTCAATAGCGTTCAATCTAGCAGCTCGTTCTTGACGATACGCCCAACAACATCGTCCTCGACCATACCGCGTTCGAGCGCTGTGACGGCTTCCTCGTCCACTGCACACCCCACCACTTAGACCCCCATATCGCATTTGATATTTCACCCGTAGCGTAGGCCGGACTAACTTTCCACGTGAGTGGGAGGAAAGAAGCGTTCGGTCGAAACTCCGAACCTCCAACATCCAGAAATGGCAGGTTGACGGTGTTTGCATCAAACGCCATCGGACTTACACAAAATGCTGTCTCGAACGCTCCGCCGTTTCCCTGGCCAGCTCAGGCTCCTCTCGAGAACAGCAGCAGTTCGCGCAGACCCATGGCCACTTCCACACACCCCGGAGCACCTTGCTTACACCGCCTCCTCTTCGGACAATCCACCCCTTCCACCTCTTCCGCGTCCGAACGAGCAAGTCTCCACTCTGCGCGCCCGCCTCGTATACCAGTCTAGGAAGCGCGGAACCCTCGAGAGCGACCTTATTTTGAGCACTTTTGCTCGTGAGCATCTGGCGAATATGTCGGAGGCAGAGTTGCGCGAGTACGACAAGGTTTGTTCACCGTTTAACTTTTCTAGGGGAGAAACTGATACGTCCGCTACGTAGCTGCTGGACGAAGCCGATTGGGATATCTACTACTGGGCAACGGAGGAGCGTACGCCGCCGGAACGTTGGGCTGAGTCTGCGATTTTAGAAAAACTCAAGATTCACGCGCGAAACGAGGGTAAAGTGGTGCGACGGATGCCTGCACTGCAATAGTTGTAGCTTATGCTTGCACTGATGAACACCGAAAAGGCGCGAGTACTCTGTTCGAGAAATGTGGTAATTAAGGTGGATCTATGATACAGGTAACATCTCGACGTCCACACCAAAGGCTTTAACCTTGGACTGGTCGATAAGATATGATAACGTGGAGACGTTTTCCTCACATCTGGAAAATAATACGTCGGAGTTGGAAGGAAAAGTGAGGGAGCGGGACTTACAGTCTAGATATCGACTGCTCAGAGTCTGTGAGCCCCTTCTGCAGAACCCTGAACACGCTCGCATACTCCGCCGAGCGATCTCGGAGATACCGCCCATGCGCCATAAGTAACGTGTTGGCCCACAGTAAGTCGAATTCGAGGTGGGGGCTCTGCGCGAGGTGTTCCGCAACAAATCGCAGAAGGAGCGGGACGTATACGACTGGTAGCTGCCGCGCGACGAGGCGGATGTCCCCTCGCGGAACGGCCTCGTATACGCGCTGTATGAGGGGCTTCTCGTTGAGGCGAAATGCCATCACGAGCGCCTTGAGATACTCCCGCGATGCAAGGACGTCGACGACGGCCTGTGGGGTGAGGTCGATTGAGAGATCAAAGGGGTCGAAGGCGATGGTGTCGTCGAGGGAGTATATAAGTAGCCCCTCCGTTGACGCCGCCGCCCAGGCACGGCCCGTCGGGGAGAAGCGGACACATTTGGTGCGCGCCTCTTGTCGATACCGCCGTATTGACATATCCCCCGCGCCGCGGCTTGCGCCAGGAAGACTGAGGTCGAGTCGGTCCTCCAAGTCGCTCTCGTCCCCGGGGTTGTCGATAAGATCAACATTTATTCCAGCTTCGTTTACCTTTCTGCTGTCGAGGAACTCCTGCGTCCCATCCAGCGAAAGGTTCTCTGAGATCTGGAACTTTTTCACCATCACGCCCTCGCCCTCCCGCACATCGTAAAGCACGACATACTTGCTGTTCCCGCCCGCCAGAATGCACCGACCGTCAGCAGTGTACGCAAGACTGTTGTAGGCTTTGCCCGAGGTACTGTTGGCAGCCGAAACACGGTCGTCCGCCTTGCGCCCACCAGAAACGTCTTTCCGGCCCTCGATGATATTAGTTTGCTTCCCGTCTGCGACGTCGAAGAAGGTAATTTGCCCGTCGAGCGTCGATGCCGCAAGCTCCTTCCCATCTGGCCGGAAGGTCACTGCAAGGACGTCCGAGGACAGCGCTAGAGGCTCGACCGCGCGCGAGCGCCCAAACACGTTCCAAACCCGCACCGTCTTGTCCCAGGAGCCGCTGGCAAGCTGGTTCGCGCCGGAAGGCGAGAACGCGAGTGAGCTGACTGGGCCTTCATGACCCGTGAGGACGTCGAGCAGTTTTCCTGTTTGCACAGACCACATAAAGACCTCGAACGAGTCGGTCGAACCAGCGGCGACCACCTCGCCTGACGGGTCAACGGCCAGTGCGGAGAATTGAACCGGGGATGGCGAGGTGAACGTCCGGAAGTTGCGATACCGAACGAGGTCGTAGGCACGGACGGTTCCGTCGAGGGATGCGGAGAATAGCACGCTGCCGTGTTTTGCGAAGGCCACGGAGGATATAGGCGCGGTGTGTTCCGTGAAGGTCACGAAACAGAAGCCCGTGTGTGTTGACCACACTTTTACTTTGCCGTCGTCGCCACCGGTGGCGATCGTTTGACCGTCTGGGGCATACGCGAGGGTATTCATGTCGTAGAAATGCCCTTGCTGCTTGAGGATGTACGACTCGGACTGCCACTCCCAGACAAGGAGCTGGCCGAGTTTCCGAGCGCCAAATGCAAGCCATTCGCCCGAAGGGTTGATGGCGACTGACGAAATTTTTTCTTGAGAAATGCTGAGGGTGTGGATGTTGGAGAACGCGGGCATTTCCCAAAGGCCGAATACACCGCTGGAGAATCCGACAACGAGCAGGTTGGAAGCAGCGTGATACGTCGTGCACACCACTTTTGTGCCAGTCTGGTTAAAGTAATTTCGTTTATGGACGCCCCATCGAGTGTTTGCGACGACGTTGACGCCAGTACCATTTGAGGTGGAGGCCACCGGCTCATCGTCGTCTGAGTCAGAGTCCTTGGCCTTCCAGGTGAATACCGCGCCGTCGCGACTAACTGTGTAAATCTGGATTTTTTCAAATTTAAATTTCACCGGAGACGCCAAAACTCAGGGAACACACCGTGGTACTATCGCTGGAGAAATATGCCCCAAGCACCGCATCCTTGTGCCCAGCAAAGGTTTTCGGTCGGAACCCTTCGACCGGATTCAAAGTGAACAGTCGCGCAGTCATATCTCGAGACGTCGTTATGAAACATCTAACCAAAGTGAGCGAAGAAAATATCCAGGAGAGACTACATACGTCGAATCGTGGGACCACTGGATGCTCAGGACTTCGTCGTGGTGTCCGGTGTACGTCCTGTGAAGGTTGAACGGCGCGAACTCGCGAGCTAGATGGTTGGGCGTGCGCCAGACCTGGATCTGGGTTCCATGTGTAACTGCGATGTACCTAAATTCCGGTAAGCTGAGAACAACACAGAACACAATCTAGCACTTACTTCCCGTCCGGGGAGAACTTTATGTCCTTGACTTTTTTGTGGAAGTTGAAGTGGTGGAGGATTACACCTCTACGGAAATTGACAAGCAGGGCACGACCATCTGCATCCGTAAGATGTCGGTCTCGTAGAAATCATTCACCGACACACCTTCGTCCACAGAAATGAGTACATTAGCATCTGGACTGAGAGCTAGAGCCGCGATATTCTTTCGGTTCTCAAACGGAAATGTGAAGGATTTGTTACTATAGCCCATGAATAAACATATAAAGCAATAATCAAAAGGTCCTACTTGACGAGGTCGAACACGGAAACCCGATTTCCCACTGGACTGAGCAGGGAATTACCATCTGGCGTAAAGAGGATATTTCCTTGTCTATAGACCGTGCCGCATATGTTGGAGAACTGGATTTCAGGGTAAGAAAGCGTCTGGGGGCTGTTTGACGCGACGCGCACCTTGTAGTTCGACTTCATAATTTTTTGGATCGAAGCTTTTGGACAGCAGATGCAAATAGGAACTCCGGTCCGAGACCGGGACAATCTCCAGGTTCGGCCGAACTGCTCTCAACCTCAACTGATTTGCACGAATCATCCTGAAGCGACCCTCTGCGCAACCGATAAATTACCAGAATGAAAACGGTAACGGCGTACAAAAGACGGCAAGTAGCGGAATGCGAAACAGTGTTAACCAGCGCCCCGGGCGAACTTGGTACGAATTTTGCCGCAATGGACTCTATATAGCATATGACTGAAATCTCTTCATCAAGCCACCTCTGAGTCGAATTGACGACGACCGACCATTACAATTCATTTATAAGATCATCAACTTTCCAATGGCCCCGAGCCTCCGTCCTGAAATTGCGAGAAAGTTCACTCGGGTGTCATAAGGTCCACCCTGCTCGCCTGCAATCTTCACTCGAACACGTCTTTGCTGCTAACGCCCATGTACTCTTTGATATTTCATTGGGGTTGGTCTTTCGCCTTTATCGTCATCAGCTCATCATGAACGATACCTAGGCCTGTATGCCGTCCCCGCCTACGGCGACGAATGGTATGAAAAGAGGCTGCTGAAACCTCCTCACAAGAAGAACTACAACTATGAGGTCGCAAAGAGGATACGGGACCACCATCGTGAGGTTTACAACAACGCGCCATACTCCGACTTCCAAGCTGGCTTCCATCCTGAAAAATGGGATCCCTCCACGTGGATGGCGCTCGCATCGGAACTTGACGCCGAGTATGTCCTTCTCACCTCCAAACACCATGACGGCTTCTGCCTCTGGCCGACCTCTACGACGGACTACCACACCACCCGGGACGTTGTCGGCGACTTCAAAGCAGCAGCCCTCAGTGCGGGGCGCAAGTTCGGACTGTATTACTCGTGGTGGGAGTTCCGCCACAACGTTGACAAAGGCACGTCGGAGGGAGAGGCCTACCTCGTCCGCATGGTCGCCCAGGTGAAAGAGCTCTGCGACGCGTATGCCCCGGAAATATGGTGGTTCGACGGCCACTGGGCTTTTCGAAGCCAGCACGCCGTCGACGCTATTAATGAAGCTCTTGCTTACATCGTCTCGCGGACCCCAAATGCCCAGATCAACGACCGGACAGGTGCGACGCCGGAGCTCGAGGCGGCGAAGGAAAAAAGCCAAGATTTCATGCCGCCTTATTGCACCTTCCGCGTTTATAAGGACCGAGCTATTCCAAAGGTCGCGCCGACAGTGCCTTGGGAGCATATTGGAACTGTCGGAACGAGTTGGGGGAGGGACAAGACGCAGAAGACGGAGGATTACAAGAGTGGCGAAAAATTGTGGATCATTGAGCAACGGGTCGAGGCGCTAGGAGGGAGAGTCTGCTGGAATTTTGGCCCCGATGCGGAGGGCTCCCTCGATCCTATGGAAGTGTCCGCATTAACGGAGTTGGCAGAAATCAGACGCAAGAGCGTCGTGTAGGATTATCTGTAGTTTTAGGCATTACCAGCGAGCGATTAATGATTACTTTTGGATCATCGAAACCAAGATCTCATGCGGCCTCGATACCATGCCATTCTTCCTCTTCCGGCGTATTGACAACAACCTTTGCCTTCCTTTTCTTCCCGACAACTAGGTCGTTGCCCGCCTCCGTTTTCTTGACTCCGACCATCGTCTCGTTGACTGAGATACAAATCAGCTCTCGCTTGCCTTGCAGGAAGGCAGGAAATCGATTTACACGCTCCGGCAATGAGATCATCTACGATGGGTCTGCTCCCCGAAGTGATATACCGCGTCGACACGCCCCGCGCGACAAGGGGTTGTGCGAGTAGTCTCTTGAGCTCCGCTTTGAGGTTGGCGTTCTTGAGATCCTTCGCCTTGCGTTTTTGGTTCGATGGCTTCTCCTCGTCAGAGTCGCTGTCCCAAATCGCATTCAGACACGCTCGATATCCAAATGAAATGAAAAAGTCTACCTGACAAAATCCGAATCGAGCTCGACCTCGAGCGCCTCCGCAGTCTCCTGCATCCACTTCCGATCGTGATTTGCCTTTTTGATCTTGTGGTGCGTCGTCTCAATCTGTCTTGCGAGCTGGACGCGCTCCTTGAGCTTGTCGAGCAGGTTGAGTTCGATGCCCATTTCCGCGATCTCGCTCTCTTCTATAGGCACATCAAGTCGGTCAGACCCAGTCGATAGACAGAAAAGAAGAGACAACTAACGGCGGCCAAGACTGCCCAACAGCGCCCGAACTACGCGACGTTCGTCCGGCGAACACATCAGCATGCTAAACCCCTTTTGCATCGCGCGCGCCGTCCGCCCGTTCCTATGCACGTAGGCGTCTGCCGAGCGCGGAATCTGGTAGTGGATGACATGGTCCACTGCCGGGATGTCGAGCCCACGTGCAGCAATATCAGTGGCGAGCAGAACAGAGTTTGGCGTCGATTTGAATCTGGGGTACAGAGAAGATTTTAGCCATTTGATTTGTGCGAATGAATGGAGAACGAAGGAAGGAAAAAGGCGTCGTACCGATCGAGGTTCTTCAGCCGCTGACGCTGTTCCAATTGCGAATGCAGCGGGAAGGCTTTGATATTGAGTAGCTCGGTCAACGGCATAAGACGTCGGATCCCGTCAATGGAGGAGAGGAACACCAGAGAGCGTCCGGGGTATCGCAGGAGGAAGTAGTATAGGTACGCATCCTGCGCGGCCCGAATAAGGTTATGTGGCACCGACACGAGTGAGTAAACGATGCACGCACCTTATCAGTAGACAAGCACTCAATCTTGCTCTCTTTCAACGTCGCCACTACGCCTCCCTGGGGGCTAAGATCAATAATCTCTAGCTCCGGATCGCGAAAGTCAAGGCGCAGCAGAAGGTCGTCTAATGGAAATTGAGGGAAAAAACTCCAAGGGGTGACTGGGCGTACCGAGTGTCGAAGCAGGCTTTTCGCGTTTATTGTACTTGCCGGCCGTTTTCGGCCGAGAGCGCCGTTTGACATTCCGTTGCAGGTCCTTACTGAGCGTCGCCGAGAACACGAAAGTTTGAAGTCCATCCTTGACTGGTTCAGAGTCTTCGGCGTCTGGTTCTATTTGGTCGTCTCTAAATAGCAGGAATATCAACAGATGAATAAAACACGGTAAACCCCGTACTTTGACTCTCGCAAGGTAAGCCGCAGGATGTTTTCCAATTCAGCAAAATGGCCCGCCTCTATCATCCGGTCCGCCTCGTCAAGTACCAAGAATTGGAGGTTCTTGACCTGCTTGGCCAGACTGTCGTCCTAATCGACCGTCAAAAAGCGAACGTAGAAAATGAAAGGAATACACACGTCCTCCATGATGTCCCATAGCCGACCTGGAGTGGCCACAAGCACGTCCACCCCGCGGTCGAGAATGCGGCGCTGCTTCTGGGCAGACATGCCTCCCACGATGGCCGCCACGCTCACCAGCGGTGGTGCACGCGCTACTTCCGTCAGCTTGCCCTTCTTGGACTTGACCTCGTCGGCGTCTTCCACGGCATTCAGGCATGCATTGAGATGGGATGAGACCTGCAGCGCGAGTTCACGCGTGGGCGCCAAGATTAAAGCACCCAGCTGGCGTTTAGATTTTGAGGACGGTCTGGCGCAGGAAAGAAGACGGTGAAGAATGGGAAGGCCATACGCTAGAGTCTTGCCGGAACCCTGCACAACGCGTTACATGGGCGCGATTCAATGATTAAATTCGTGCCTACAGTCTGCGCGACGCCGACGACATCGCGACCGGACATGGCAAACGGAAGTGCAGCCGATTGAATCGGTGTGGGTGACAGGAATCCCTTTGCATGTAGTATTCTGAGAAGTTGGGGATGTAGGGAGTACGAATGCCAGTTGGGCAGTAGCTTTATTGCTGAAGAAACTTTGGTAAATGATGTTCAAGAAACGAATGCACGCACAATCGAAAGGCTCTACTTCAGGAACGATATCATCCGAGTCGGAAACCTCTTCGTCGGCGGACTCAAAAGCAGGGTCCTCTGGAGTACGCTCCGAGTTTACGACCTAAACGCGCTTAGATCAATTGTATGCAAAATTTTTATTCAAAGGCAACTGACGTTGAACGTGACGACTCTGCCCCCCTCAGTATCCTCGTACACCACTTCCACGTCGTCTACCTCCTCCAGTTCGAGAATTCCGTCGTCGCCGCCCATTCCCGCCTCAACTGGGCGGCTAACCACTTTCCAGGGAAGTGCATCGGCCGTTTTATGGCGCGTTTTCGACCGTTTTCGGGCCAGTGAATCGTCTTTAAGCCTTCTCTTTGAGCCAGCCAGCACAGCAGGTCCTTGTGGAGCCATAATGCTGCAAGTAGCAGTAAAGTTCCAAAAATGCAAAAGGGTGTTCTTGGTCAGCAAGTGATCTCTCGCTTAAACTCAACGACAACTTAACCGTCGCATCGTTTACACGCTGGCGCGTGTTCTTGGAACTTTGCGCGCTTTCTGGAAGCGCAAATATCCGGCAGAGCATCCACCTGCTAGTCCTCTGCACTCCAGCGGCGATGCGCGAGACAACGACGACGTTTGTCAACAATTGCCCGACCTCCCGGAAGAAATATGGCGCACCATTCTATGCTTTTTGATTCGTCTTAATGGACGAAACTCCTTCGAACTCGAAGATCTCTTCCTCCCCCCCTACACGTCTGAATCTTCCGTAGTGGAGGAACCAGGTATGCGGCAGGATCGTGCAACGATACCTCTAGTATGCCGGTCGTGGCGTTCCATGACCTCCCAGATTGTGCTCGAATATCTGAGAATTACGAGCATCCCGCAGCTTCGCGCAATTGTGGAAAGTCTCGAGGAGGCTCAGCGTGGAACCTTGCCATTTCAGGGAGAATGGGTCCAGCGCATCGACTTTCGCATTTCCGAGCCGCTAACAACGTCCCCGGACTTAATCCCGCGACTATTGCGATGCACGCCCAACCTCATGATATATGTCAACCAAAACGGTAGCGATGACCGTCCAGAGACGAAGACACCTTCCGCAGTCCTTGAGGCCTTGGCGCAACACTGCGGGGCCTCTCTTCGACGCGTCGAATGGTCACATGTCGGCGAAGCCCCGACATGGCGCGATCTGGCGGACCTCTGTCATCGGGCGCCGCATCTCAGAACTCTCCGCCTTACATGGATATTCTCCTATCGAGAATCTTTTTCAAAGGTGCTCGAGCTCCCCGCCCTTCGAACCCTATCCCTCGGTCTCATTCCGGACCCCATCGACACTCTTGTCGACCTCCCCAGCTCCTGGGACCCCCTGCTCGATTATTTTGCCGCCCATCCAGAATCACTGCCCCTCCTCCGGCGGTTCGACATTGAGATTTTCCCATCCAATCTCAGTTTTTTCCAGGTTCACGGTCACAAAATTCGCGCCTTCCGTACGACCAACTGGAGTAAACCTCCCATGTTGCCCTCCACCCTCCCGCTCTTGTCGAATCTCGAAACGCTGTGTCTCACGCAGAGCACGGAATATGTCACCCTCCCGCCATCCCATAATACGTTGCGGCGAATATGTGTTGCGCCTTTTATGGACGAACAAATTATGGTTCCGCCCCGATTTTTCAGCGCTGCAGTACTTACGGTGGGTTTCTTTTCTCAGGATTGCAAGTCACTCATTGATCATTTCTCAGCCTCTAGAGAGCCTGCTGTTGTCAATCGACAGTACACAATTACCGCGCTTGGAGGAGGTCCGCCTACGGAATATCGGCATCCTCATGAACCTCGTACACGAGCCGCTCTGGCTCCTGAAATGGGCTAAACGATGGCATTTTAAAGGCGTGAAATTTTGTGACATGCACGGCCGTTCCTTTCGCGATTTCACTACAGGTATGCCTTGCCTTTTTCTCTGGCTGGCGGTGTGTTGACGAGGCTTGACAAGATCCAGATAATGATCCATTGCTTGCAGCTGTCCGGGGTTAACTCGGTGCCGCGCTACCTATTTTCTGTGCAGTGGATCTTAAATACCGCCCTTCAAACTTCATCTTGAGCAGTTTCTTGATCTTCCAATCTGCACCGCCACTAATTAACCTACTTACCTCGCCATCTCAATCGGAGTTACATGATCTAGCCATTCACAGGCTTCATCTCGACAGCGAGGCTGGGGTCATGTCATCTATGGGGCTGTCCGCGGTCAAAAATAAAAGAACAAGATGAGATGTGTATGTCAAGCGTGTGTGTAGTAGTATTAAAAAATGTCCGGTGAAACCTAGCGTATCATGAAACTCTGGAGGACCGAGAACGCACACACGCCAGCGCATATGATAAAGCCTAGCGGATAGCCTGCTGGGTTATCTTGGACGCTGACGGACCAGAGCTAAAGGGTACAGTTAGGAGCGGACGGGAAGAACAAGAGCAAAGCTCACATAACCACCAATTACGGGCCCAAAGCAACGGGCGAGACTGACGATACTCTGAGCCATTCCGTTGGCCAGGCCAACGGCGTTGGGTGGAGTCACTAGTTGACAGACATGTCAGGCGAGCCGCTCATAGTTGGAATGGATGCATACTATAGTTCAGGAGAATTGACACGGAAGTGTACGCAAAAGTGCTCCCGCAATATCTTAACGCGCTGTCGAAATAGTGAGTGAGTCTATGAAGTCGAGAAGGTGGCAAGCGGGCAGCCTTACGTGCTCATAGCCAACGCTGCGGCACCGACACAGGTCAAGATGAATCCATATATAGGAGCGAGAAGAACACACCCGACATGAGTGCGAGATTGCCATCGTCCTCGGCGCTGGCGAAGGGACGGAGCAACGTCACAACGAGGTATGCCGGGACGAAGAGCGCTGATCCGATGCGGAACATGGCCAAGTGTGAGAAGCGGCCCCTCGGAGGGCTAGCGATTTCGCGTCAGATTGGACAGGATGCACGAGCCACAACAGCCATACCCAATATTCCTGCGGAGACTGTCTTGAGCGGATGAGGTATCGCACCGGAACAAGGCACTCACGGATACAAATAAAATTGATAGGCAATTTGTGCGAGGCACATCAACGCAACTAGGGGATATACGTTGGACGGAATGGTTTGAGGAATAAATTTGGACTCACTTAGCTGCGCGAAATGACCGGCTTCCAGATTCAAACCTCCGGCATCATAATCGCTAGAATGATTTTAGAAATTTGAAAGAGAAAGAAAAGGCGGAAACAACGCACGACACTAGATACGATAGGAAGACTTGATCGTGTGTCGTTGTGTGGAGCGCCAACAAGCCATATTGCACTATGACTAGCAGCGGCAGCTGTGAAGCGATGGATGGCGGCGGTGGCTCGACAGCCGCCTCAAGATCAGCTTGAGGATCGTGCAACGACGCGCGCCTCGACTCCAATATTGGCTCAAGGCCATCATCGGCCTCTGTGCGCATTAATAACTGTTGAGCATCTAGCACAGCGGGTGGCGTTTTGACTCCGGGGTGCGCAAAGATGGTGGGCACAGCAGTGGAGAAACGGCGCGATGTCGGTGTTCCATCTAGAGGCTGAGAAAATGATGGCTGGCGGATGACGGAGGGACGTCTCGGGGAACCAAGTTGGGGGGGTCGTCCAGCAGTTGCGGCAGAAGAACGTCGGGCTGACGGCGAGGAGAAATTAGCAGAAGCCGCGGAAGGGGCTCTTGAGGTACGACGATTTGGTGTAGGAGTGAGAAGGTCACTCTCCGAACCGGCTTCACCTTCCTCGATAACCTCCGGCTCCTCGTCAGAGCCCATTTCCGTGTCGCTCTCGAAAGGGTCCTCGTTATCCACATTCATAGCCGCCGCAACCCAGAGATCAGCGATATTGGTTACGGCATTTTCATTCGCCATGAGTAGCCTCTGGGCAAAGTTGAGGTCGCCGGTGGCCGATTCTCGGTTATTGTCGACGTTGCTCCCTCGGCGCCGCATCGCGCTGCTCATGCTTGCTCTTCGGGGACTATAGGTGGAGGTTGCGTTACTGGCCAACCTGTTGCGGTACGGCTGGCCACCCGCATATCCATAGGCAGACCCGTTCGCGCGACTGGTTCTTGAGAAGGTTCGTGTTCTGTCGAGCCTTACAGCAGGTTGAGGGGTAGGTGAATCCGTGTTTGAGGAAGGGGCGTCTGGAACACGCTTCGCAAAGTATCCCGAGAATTTCTGTGATACTGATTTGCGAATGGTGCCGGCCAAAGAACGACGTTCATCTTCGTCGTCGAAGACAGGAGTCGGCGGTCGAGATTCTTCCTCTGGGATGGGAGGATGGGCATCTGGCTTCTCAATAAGGCGGATGCTGCCTTCCCTCGGTCCACCGTCAGGACCCAAGAAACACCCGAGTATCGCTCCTAAGATGAGACTCGGTGAGCGGTATTTTCGCTATCGACAGAAGTAAGAAGGACCTATCAAGGTTACACATGCAGCGACGGCACAGGGAAGGAGATACGCATATGTGACAAATATCGTATCTTCAAACACCCCAGGCCACTTCACGGCAGGTCGTTCAACTATATGGAATGGTAAGCAAAACGAAAGAATACTTGCGAAGAAGTTGACGAACAAGAGCCTCCCACAATAGCACCTGCCACACCACCCATTCCCCAGCAAAAGCTGAAACAGGGCATTCGTTCAGTACGCAATCTAGACTTCGGATGCGAGTGCATACCCCAGAATAGCATAAGCTCTGCCTTCATTAGTAGGATCGGTGACGAAGGCGACTGAACCACGGGCAACGCCGACAGCGCCGGCGAAGACACCCTGGAGAAGGCGGACACATATGGCTTGTTGTAGAGTTGTGCAAGTGCCAAAAATCACGCAGGTCACTGCGCTGCCTAAGAGCGAAACTACGAGCACGAAGCGACGGCCGTGTTTATCCGCAACGGTTGCCTGAGGATTGGTGAATGACGCGTCAAATCCGAGCAAGGTTCACGCACCCATAGGATCGCTGTTAGGAATTGAGTTAAAAAAAATGTGGACACTAGTTGTTACGTTTAGGCTGCGCGAAAGTGGCCAGAAATAGTTAGTTACCGAGTATTCCCGTCCAGAACGCGATATCCGAATCTTCTGTAAATTCTCCGAAGCCTGTTTATCCGTCAGGTCATAGCGCGAGATAACAACAAATGAGAGGAATATATACCTTTGACCATGAACAGGACGAATGGCGTCGAGACATTGGCGGAGAGAAATTCGCCGAGCATAGTCTTTTGGAAGGTCATGCATCGGTGCCAAATGGTCATGGCCACTCACGATAGAGAGTACAATCATGGATAAAACGGGCAGCGGTGTCGCGTATGTTTCGCCAGAGGACTGCATCATAGTCGGAATTGGAGGCCTTTCAGCGCCAGGGGTGCCCGGAGTGGCATTTCCATCGTCGCCACCGTTCCTCCAACGCGATGCAAAGCTTGGTCGATGCTGGCTAAAGTTGCCGAACGATAGACGTCCTATTACGCCGCGAACTCGATTTTGTTCTGGTGTTTCTGGGCTGTCATCGAGGGCAGACTCGTCAGGACCAAAGGACCGTCGTGGAGGCATGAAGAGAGAGAGCAAGCGGTGGTAATCAGGCGCGCGCCCCGCAGCTTAAAGCGCTCAAAGGAGTGATGCTATTTGTTTGCTTCGGGTGCCTTAACCACACAAACGCGCTCTCGTGACCTGAACTGCGCCAATCAATTGCAACACGTCAAGAACACGTCATTGGAAAGTATTCCTCCTCGACCTCAAGGAATTCCTAGCAAATTTGCTGGCACTCGGCGTCAATTCCTAGCTTTGCTGGCACTCAAACTTGTGATCAACTCCGCCGATTAGCCGATAGAGAACCATCACATCAAATCCATGGACTTGCGACACCCGCCTCCAACAATGTTGGTGCGGTAAGTATTCTGATTCTGCACTGCTATATAATTGAAAGCAGCACTGGAACGCCACCGCAGTTCCATTCCGTACCGCGGTCTGGGCTCTGGAAGCCTGTTGATAAAACTTACAAAATTTACCACAGTCCTTTTGTCACCAGAGAAACGGAAGATTTCCAGCCTGCGGGGCTGAACACCGTTAATTACATCCGCTACACCAAAACTACCCCAAGATCCCGCCTGTGATGCACGAAAGTACAAGGGCAGTTTGAATATTACCGGGCTCTGGTAGCAACAAAAAGTGACCAGTGGTACCACATCCCGCCACCGATCACCATGGCCTTTTACTCACTAGGGACAGTACCGCGTTTTACCGCACTGGTCTCTTTGCTCTACTGCTGTCTACCGGACGTTCGGCTGTCTGATTTCTTGCCACCTCAACTTTCAACTCGCTGCTTTTTGGCTGTGCCTGATTCGGTCACCAAGATAACCTGCTCTTTTTTACGTCGCTCCTCCGCGAATCAGCGAAACGGCAAGCCCTGCGCCTTTTTCACACCGTTTCCAACCGATTCCTGAATTTCATTCGCTGAAGATTTCAACCCTTTTGACTCCCGGTTCCGGTGAATCACGGCTCTCAGATTCCAACTAATGACTTGAAATCGTTTACCCTCGATGGGTTGGGTATTAGAGGCTGCAAAGATTGCCTTACCGAGGAGCATCTGAGGGCTTCAGAGAGTGTTTAAAGCTCCCCGCAAATTTTAGTTTGAACAGGCCCGAAGTGATGAGAATTGTACTCGGCTCCCGATCAGAATGTATTTTCGCGATAAATGAAGACTTCAGAACGTGCTAAACACTGAATAAAATGATGTGCTGATCAGGGGTGCCTGATTCTGCAATTTGTAGGGTTGAGCTCCAATTGAATGCTGCTTTGACTGTGGCGGTCATACGACCCTGTAAACAACCTCATATTTTCTTTTCGCGTTGGCGTAGAATTGTAACGGGTCTTGTAGACTGGTAACTGGTATCGTAGACCAGTGACGGGTCCAGCGACCCTGCGGCTTGGTGAGGGTCTCGTAAATCGGTATTTACAATTTTGTGGTGCTTGCTGTTGTTGCAAGAGGTGCTCAAATGGTCAGGGGAGGACGGTATTCGTAGCATCCATCTGACGCATGGATTTTAGTACGGGCTCCGGCTGTTTCTCAACGGGACCGCGGCGGTAATCTACCCACTTACCTATCCCGGTCCCGGTTGAACATAGTTTGAACAAAAAAATGTTTAAATGGAGCGGCATCCCGCTGTAGGTGCCAGGGTGCTCCAATTTGCCAGTAAGGAATGTGGCATAGATTTTTCACCCCGGCATCCCGCTGTAGGTGCCGGGGTAGAATTCAGGTGCTCCAATTTGCCAGTAAGGAATGCGGCATAGATTTCATTTTTTTTTACCCCGGCATCCCGCTGTAGGTGCCGGGGTAGAATTCAGGGGTGCTCATCGGAGTTGAAGTGCAATAGCACTCAAGACTGAAAGCGACAAAACCAGAAGGAAAACATCAGATCACACTCCACACTCATCAGTGAGAGTACTGGATTTCCATCCCGAGGGTACCACCTGTCGATTTCGGCAGGACATGAACACTACGTCCGCAACAGAGTGTTCCGCATCGCCAATGCACGTCGCTATAAGCCTAGTAGAAGAAAGGAAGAATGTAAAGCAGTACCCAAACAATTAGTACCTCTTGGAATGTTGTCTGGATACGGGAAAAAGTCGCGATTGATCGGAATGCAACCGTGGGAAGACATGTTATTTCAACTGATGCTACAGCAGTGTCCAGTTGGCCTCTCGATTATTTCTGTGAATCAGGCTCCCCTGAACAAGGGTCAGCGTCAAATATGGCAGATAGCATAGCAGATGATCCGGAGGTAACAGTATGTCTTGATAGACACAATATATTTGTAGCATCTACCGCCACCGCGTGTCATCCCTCCATTTCACAGCGGGATCCTGAGAGGAAAAAAGGGCACCACTGTTCCCGTACCCGGATCATAATGAATCGTACGTTGCCAGTGACCCGCGCTACAAGGTGGTGCATCTAGCAAGGAATTCCTCCGAGTTCGAATAAGAATCCGAAAGGTGCACAGGATCCACCCGAAAAAAGCGCGTTCAGCCTTAGGAAATATTGAGTTTAGACGCGTTGGTCTGCTTCGATTTGGGCAGGATCCGCGAGCGGGATACTAAAGGGATATGTTTGCCGAGTCGCGTGGCCCGTGGCGTTTTCTTTTGCCGATATTTCCATGCGTAAATTGCCGTGGGAAACGGAAGCAGACTGAGTGCGCGTCTGCCACCGAACTCAGCGCATCGTTTGATAGTTGCAAGCTGGATAGACCGGTACTGGTTTCCCCCCTCTCAAGACAACTCCTGGCACATCATACCGCTTGAGCTGTGCTCCTTGAAGTTCTGTGCGAATGGTTACAGCAGCCCGACTCTCGGCAGGGCAGCAAACCTGAAACGACAGTTTTTTGCGTCAGGGAGACCCTTCGGGCGCTGGGGCCGGAATGTATCTGACTCGACCGCCAGCCGCCCGGTGATGTGTCCTTCGCTAAAAAAAACGTTCAAGCGGCTAACCAACCCTGAAGCGGAGCGACGGTGACCATGGACAACTTGACGACTTTTACGACAGCGTCGTGCGCACGTTTCGCACCTGTCCCATTGCAGTGGCTAACCCGCAATGTCTTGCAGACAATATTTCCTAGAGCTCTGTTCGGGCCACGGCGATCTGACTATCATTTGAACCCGACGCATAAAGGGGATTCTATTTGGCCCGAATTGGAACCAAACAGAATACCCCTTTATGCGGAAACGTAGCGTCAAGGCTCAGTTACGTGAAGTGCTTTGAAAACCTTATTCATTTTTGGAACAGTTTGGACCTGCGGGGATGCGCCGATCGAATCGATCACTAGTATTGTGGCGGGGTTTATAAACTACAGCATTTCGGTGACTCCTTTTGTCATCGACGCGTCTTTTACTTCCGTCCTCTTCCTCTTCACCTCCCCTCCTCCTTCGCTTTCGGTTTCGCCCTTCCTTCTTTACCCGCCCTTTACCACCCTTTCTTTTCGCTATGGCGTTCTCCACCAAAGCCCCCGCCACAAAATTCATTCTTCCCGACCTCGTCTCCCATTGCACCTTCGACATCCGCGTCAGCAGACACCGCAAGCAAGTCACCACCGAAACCAAGAAATGGCTTTTCAAAGGAGACAACCTGCAGGGCAAAGTCCGCGACAAGTTTCATGGATTAAAAGCAGGCACCCTCACAGCCATGTGCTATCCCGATGCCGGCTGCCCGCAGCTGCGCGTCTGCAATGACTTCCTCACGTACGTTCTTATATCTGTCCTCGACATCCCACCTACTGAACATCTTTGTTAGCTACCTGTTCCACCTCGATAACCTCTCGGACGACATGGACATTCGAGGCACAAAAGCGACCGCGGATGTTGTACTAAACTCCCTTTATCACCCTCACACCTTCCAATCGCCTGCACGCGTCGGAAAAATGACGAGAGAGTACGTCGTTCCCCCCGCAGAGCCACATGGAAAGCTCACGGTTCGCTCTAGTTATTACAAGCGGATGGTCTTGACCGCGTCGCCCGGGACGCAACAAAGAGTGCGTACATATGTCACATTATTGATGGTCTGGCTTTGGCCTGAGGCCAAAAAGCCATGGCTGGCGTCGACGGCTTTGGCCTAGCCTGCCAAAGCCAAATGCCTCCAGAATTTCCCCAAAAAGCCCCGGCTTTTGCCTGGCTCGGAGATTTTTAAAGCCCGGCTAAAGCCATGGCTTTCAGGCCAGGTCAAAGCCAGAACACCATCACACATGTTTTCCTGCTGGCTCGCCATCCATCCTAACCGTTAACTTGCAGTTCATCGAGACATTCGACTTTTTCTTCCAGAGTGTCACCCAACAAGCTCTGGATCGCGACGCGGGGGTCATCCCAGATCTAGAGAGTTACATTGCTTTGCGTCGGGACACTTCCGGTGAGTTTCCGCGCAGCCCGACCATTCGCCCTGCCTGACGTAGGTTGACAGGATGCAAGCCATCTTTCGTGCTGATCGAGTATGCCTTTACTTGCTATTCGAATGACGCGCTGTATTGACCTCTTGGTAGATACGCGAACAATCTCGACATCCCGGACGATGTTATGGAGCACCCGCTCATTGCGAGTCTCGGAGAAGCGGCCAACGACCTCGTAACGTGGTCCAATGTATGTCCTTAATCTCCCCCTCTCGTGTGTCAATCCTCGTGTTAACTTATCTTGTGGCGTAGGATATCTTCTCGTACAACGTCGAGCAATCCAAGGTACTCCGTTCGGCACACCTCTATGTGCGACTTTACTCATTAAAATTATTTGCAAGAACGACCACCATAACATGATCCCCGTTGTGATGAACGAGCAAGGTCTTGACCTGCAGTCTGCGGTCGACTTTGTTGGCGAGATGTGCAAGCAATCCATCGACCGTTTCATTGAGGACCGCTCCCAGCTTCCGTCATGGGGACCCAAAATCGATAGGGATGTCGCCGTCTACGTCGACGGACTCGCAAACTGGATCGTCGGGTAAGAAGCTCCGCCTCATGCAACTGGACTAGGCTAACTTGATCAGGTCATTACATTGGTCTTTCATGACCGAGAGATATTTCGGCAAAGGTGGTGCCGCTGTTAAGGCCAGCCGCGTTGTCGATCTGCTTCCCCGTCGGATATGATAAATAATCGGATATCGATGGTACGCCTCTGCTTTTCACCGCGAGATGAACGGCGGCTTACTTGTCTTGACCTTCCCCTTGTTCTAGGGCTCTACCCTCTGAATCCCATTCTGCACCCGGATGGATTCTGGAACACCCACACTATTGCGGCCGCCGGTATAATTGGCCCGCTGTATCACCACCGCCTCTTCTCCGCATTGGACAAGAACACAAAAAACAAACTATCCTAGCTGTATTCTAACCAGACATTCCACTCCTTTGCTACCTGTATTGATACTTCGTTGACACTAGAGCGTCCGCCACATTCTATCCTTTCTGGCTGCACATACTACCTCACCTTCGTTACTTCCTGCTTTTTTCTAGATTAAACTTTATTTAGTAAGTAATATCGTCTTCGCATAGAGACTAGTACACTTTACACCCCCCCACACATACTGCTGTTTATTGAATACATCAAGCATTCGTGCTTCAACTGAATTCATTTCTCCAAGCGGATACGGACTTAACATTTTTCTTTGTCCGTGCACACAACGGACCAACGGTACAGTTTCCAGGGCCATCACGGAGATATTGTATGTCGGAAATATCAGTGAGGTTATTGTCTTCATCGTGGTCGGGCTTGGGTCGGGCAGGACGCCGCGGGAGGGCGGGTAGTCTGCGAGAATGCTTACTCAGGGTTCGGCCAACACGGGGGCCGTAAACCACATACGCCCAACAGCGCCATAATGCTACATGTTTTGCTGCCAACTGAACGAGGAGATAGCATACATTGCACCTTGGACTACCTTGGACTTACTTGATTCCGAGGCGTTTCTGGGTCTGATCCGTTGCGGTGTTGCATTTAAAATAACTTGTGCGATGAAAAAAATTACAGGATCCCATTTCTGTACCGCGGAATCAGATGGTCGTTGGCGTTTGCAGGAGTCACCCCGGATAAAATGTAGTGGCGTTCGCAAACGCGTTGGAATGGAGGCATTCACAGTCCCGCCGCGGTTTTTTCGGAGATTCTCTCTTCAGCGCTTTGACCGTCCTTAGAGGAGTTAGATTGGTGGGCGACGAGATCACTGTGGGAAAAAAACCGTCGCAAATTGAACCCGTTGTGTGAGTCGGTGCGTGTCAAAAAAAAACATGCATACAAGACCTCAGGATAAACGGCATGTCAATTGAGAAAATGAAATTCGCACCCCATGGAGTCGACAGTGTTAGAGATTAGAATGTAGACGGGACTCCGTGATCCCGATGAACAACGCAATGCGCGCCGTTGAAACCTGCCAGTGGTAGAGAACTGATAACACTATACCAAAACTTGATCCCTGGGGTTGACAGCTTTGAATCAGCTGTTCACTTTAGTCGCGGGCGTCGACCCGCGACTTTTAGCAACCCATAAGAGCTCCGCTGAGACGAAAAAGATAGCCAATGTCGAGATGCTTCAAGTTGGACAGGATTGGAAAATTAACTGGCAGATCAGGAACAAGCGCCCCTTCACAACAATAGATTAAAGAGGAGTCGCTGCCTCTCGCTGTCCAGATTGAAATGAATCTGGAGAAACAGAAAGACGCCAGAGGGACCACAAGGTCCACAACAAGGTGCTTGCAGCTTGAATGATACTGTAGACAGTTGGGAGTCCAGTCCACGCACAGGAGGCGAAGTGTCGTGCCTTATTTGGGGATATTGCAGTACTATCCCATGTTATGCAAATGTTCAATGTTGTGCGTGAGGGTGGAAGCCAAGAGGGGAAATCAATATTTTCAAACTCCGCTGATGCGCGAGGGATTGGCTTCCTAACAACTCCCAACTCCAACGATTGGCCCCTCGGCGCCAGCACGAGTCGGTAAGAATCAAACGGCTACCGACTCCCGGCGCGCAGCAACGATACCTCGCGTTTTCCGGTTTCAGACCGCCATTTCAGCTTGTCAAATTTGCGGCTATCCGATAAATTTCTGGGAATCGCGGGTCGCCGCGGATGTCGTGCAATAGTGTAGAGTAGGCTGGGTCTCCGCTCAACTAGCATCGTCTGCTCTTGCCACCTTTCCCAGCCTGCGCCACTTCAGGCTATATTAATACTAGCTGCGATCAAGACCGTGTCGGTACTTGTCAAGTATCACTCGCTGGGCCGCTGCACTCTCGGACTAACGTGCTTGACGAAGCGCGTCCTCGGACAGTGGCCGCCTCGATCCCGACCCCTTGGGCCTGCGTTGCCGATGTTTGTTTCAAGTTTCCTTACCGAATTTCAAGACATTTTTTCCGCCGCCGCGGTACAGCGCCGTACGGTCTGTCTTACGGACTTGATGCGGTTGTTTCTCCGGTTTCATCGCAATGGCTCAGCGCCTCCATGGCAATGGCTCTTTCAGGGTCAAGATGGCCAACTAACCTTGAACCAACCGTTGACTTTCCCGATCACCAGGTGTCGCTAACGAATTCCAGAGACTTTGCCCCTTCGGCCGGTTGGTACACTCATTCCACATCTGGGCGTCCTGTCTCTTTCCGTCCTTGGTTTCAACTTGTTTCCCGTTCATACCGCTCGTTATCGATCAGCTCTCCTGCGATCTCAAGAAAATACCAGGCCGAATATCTGACTTGCTAGGCGCACAACCAGAGCTTACGCTACTGAGTAGGGCATCTCGACGTCGGAAACTGTTTTGACTTTGGGACCAGTTTCGGCCCGTCCACAACGGTACAATGTAGGCGTTGGCGTTGCCCGCTTTATGTCTCCGTACGAGAAGGTACTTACCGTCCTCAAAGCTCGAGTTCTGGGGTTTGAAACTTGGAAGGTCAACAAAAGCAGTCTTTCGCAATGTGTTATTTGCTCGAACCTTATTCCACTGGGGCTATCCCTGCCTCAAATCTGCGAAAAATCGAGTGGCAAATTACACCATTTTCCGGGCATTTAGGGGGTGTGTATCGAGACATACACAGGCTGGTTTCGAGCCTAGGGGTAAAATGGCATTGCAATTTTGTCATCCCGCTGCAACCATGACTTCATCGTCGTCGTGGTCGCTTCAACCCGCCAGTCCGCCCCTCGCCCTCTCTCGATCATCCCGTTGCCCACGCCGCCCGTCAATCGCCGCCCGCTGCCCCGCCCGTCGTGCACACCCGAAAATAAAAAATGACCAAAGTTCAAATTTCTGGGCCCCGCTTTGCACGCCGCCGCGCCGTTGCGTGAAATTACGCCGGTGACCACATTTTCACCCTGGCAAAGCGCGGGTGAAGCCAGGGTGAAAATGTGGTCACCGGGCGAGTTTTTGGTGCCGGCCAACATTTTCACCCTTGCAAAGCCTGGGTGAAATGCCGAGCGTTTCCCGCCAGCCCACTTACCTGATCCTCCTGGCGCGCGAATAAATAAATTGTGTCAGTCAGCCCTATATCTCAGCGATTACAGTGCTCAATCAATTGCAGAGGACATACTAGTACTATCCAACAACCGAGTCTTGCTACATCAGCTTCTCTGCTGAGCACCTCCGGAGTGGGTAGATTTCTCAAGTCTTATGCCTGACGGCGAATGCTGTGGCACGTCACGGGCCATTTGACGACTCTGAGTCTTGTTCGCGTCACCCCGTCCTCGTTCATCTTGCTCGGCGGAGACTCCTTCCACCACCCAGCTCAGCCTGAGCTCCGCGCCCGCCGGCACCCCCGCTGTATACCTCCGCCGCGCCGTTGCACCTTCTTGGCTCTGACTACACCCGTGACCATATTTGCACCCTGGCAAAGCGCGGGTGAAGCTAGGGTGAAATAGCGGTGGCCTGGGTCTTCTTGGGCAATTTTTCGACGCCGGCCTGGGGGTTAACATTTTCACCCTTCCAAGGCCACGGTAAAGCCAGGTGGAAAGCAGTATATTCTCTTGGCCGTTCACCGCCACCACAATAAAATTGAACCAACCTTAGCCTAATAATTAAATTCAACCCGGGCCGTCATCTGCGCGCAAAAAAAAAATTACATTGACACTCGAAGACTCGCGTTAGACCCGTGCAAAGTCAGGCGAGATAGACCTAGGGTCGCGCTCACCTTGCCTCGGCCTCGCGCGTCAAGTCCCGCCCCAACCAAATTAAGATTAAATATTATTGGTCCTTCGGGCACGCCAGTAAATAAATTGAACGCCCAGAGCGCAGGAAATGACTTGTGTTTGACCCCCGCACATTCAGCGCGAACGATTCGCACCAAGTTTGCTTCCGCTGAGGTTCTCGTACGCGTGGCAGGCTTCGTTCATCTCTCCTCCCACCTCGGTGCTGGCCACCACTTTCCTTCCTGTTACCCTACTGTATCTTAATAATGCCTCGGCTGACTGGCAGAGCAGACGCCGAAACACAAGCAGCAATGACCGTCCCCCTCGCGAACCTTGCACAAGAAAAAGCTGACTCCTTCCGCCATCCGCCCCCACCGCACCAAAGAGCTTCAGAAAGGCAGCGCCCAAAAATGCAATCCCAGCCACAACCAACGGCATTCGAAGGTCACAGTACCATCGGTACGGTTATGTCCAGGACCTGGGTCTACCTGGTTAATGTCTGCGAAGCGATCTCGATTCAATTTGGAGTCTTACAAGTGGTCCAGTGTCTTCTATGGCAGTCTCCCTCAACCCCTGGCTGTTGGTGCTGAGGAGGCAACTCGGTCCTTGTCGGCCGTTTGGCCATTCCCAGGACAGACTTCTAACCAAGTTTTGGTTTCGAAGTTACGGTGGCCTCAATCCTCGGTTTTTGAGGACGTTGATAATCCCTGCATTATATATTGGTACCTTTCACAAAGCACGCCGTTGCGACGAGACCGTCGTCGAGACAAAGTCAGCATTGATGCGGCGCTTGGTGGTAAGTATGATCAAGGCAGCCGTGAATATCCAAGTTCTTTCGGCCTTTACTTCAGCTGACGGTTGAATAACTTCGTATCTTCGAGCCGAGTGCGGTACTAAACCAAGCCGAGTTGTGGGAATTGCGGCAACTTGAGGTTGACCGGCGTCCCTGTTTTCTTTTGTTCACCCCGGCACTACCCCGTCAGAGTCGACGTCCTGGAAAAAATCAGACGTACTACTGTATGCATCCGAATTTTCAGGAAACGTAGGAATTTTTCACCCAACCAGATCCAAAATCTGCAAACCTGTTTTGGTTCCGTCGGCAGCCACGCCGATCGCGATCACTGATAGCTAATTGAAATTTTAAACCCCGCTTTTGCCAAGCAATTTACACGTTGTGGGCAGGCAACCACTTTCTCTTTCACCACCATGAACCTGTTTCGGAATCGCAGTCCTGATACCCCCAAGACTCCTCCGGCGTCCCCGCCCTCGAAGCGCACCTCAAAAATACTTTCTCGCTCTCAGAGCGCCGGCGAACTGGGCAGTCCATCCAAGGGCAAAGCCCCAGCTTCAGCGCCCGAATCGCCGTCCAACCGTACACCGCTAAGCATCGCGAATGTCGCCAACATATTCATTAAAATGCGACGAGCCAGCGACCAGGTGAAGCAGCACGTTGAAGAATCGTCGGGCGAGCATCCGCAGTCACATCCCGGTGTGCTGGAGGCGGTCAGGGATCCAGACCGTGCGCCACTGCGACAAAGAGAAATATTCATCTGCGACGGAGGTGTCAATCTCGTTCAGCTTCTAAGGGCCACCCGGAACGCGCTGATGGACTTGGCGGCGGGCCTCGACGGCGCAAATGTGCTGGTGGATGAGCAGTGCGTTCCTCGTCTCAATCCTTGTGCGCCAACTCACCTAGGTCGTGCCCCGTAGGTGGAGCTGTAGGATTCATCGTCCGAAACACCCACCAAATCGCACTTTTAAAGTTCAGGTAGAGCCCCCTATCATTGCATCTTGGGACTTGATTGAAGGCTGCCTATAGATAATGTACACTGCCTCCGCAGCGCGTTCAGACTGCCCAGACCCGCATCGCCCGATTGCGCTCGACAAGGCGAAAAGTGCCAGTGTCCCCGGACTCATGACCATCCTGAAACGCATAACAGAATAAACCAATATTGTCGCTCCTTCGCATGACTATCAGCAAGAAACTTCACCAGCTTGTACCACCACAGTCATTGTATACTAGTTGCATGCCGCCATCGGACTCCAATTTACTTACTACTTATTATCCAACTTGGTACCCTCTAATACCGTATGTAGGTCTCTTGAACAACTCTGCTGACTTACTTATAACTGCAACAGACTCATAAATACGAGCTCGGATCGCAAAATAGTACACTCCTTGTGTTGCCGTATCTCTTGATTCGAATCCAAGCTTCATCCAGTTTAAAATTGTGGCCTCGCTTTGGAATCAGCGATTCCATCTTCCATTCAATCCAAGTCCCATTGTCCTCGGAAACCTAGACGCCGGTTATAATTGCGTGAATTTAGAGCAACCATCGCATTCTGCGTTCAGGTCGTTTTGGCGGCTATGCGTCGGAGCGAACAGGTCGTATGCCGCACTTCAAACCCATCGTTTGCTTTGATTAATTAACTTGGGACGACCGCCAGACGACCGCCAGACGACTCGGATTGAACCGACATCGGATTTCTTTCAGGCGTACTCAATGCTCGAGTTCAACTTGTGCTTTCCGCGGTGTGCGACGGACACGGCGGGAATCTCATTTTGGCGATGGTGCGATGTAACTCACGAAAAATGAGTATATGGGATGCGGGATTATAGCTTTCGTGCCCCAGTGGGGCAGCCAAGTACCCAACAGAGTCAGAAGGCCCGGACGGCGCGAATTTGGGGGAGTGGAAGATGCGAAACGATCACGTGCCAGCCCAAATTCAACCAAGAACAGTCTTAGAACGCGCATTAATGTTGAGGGAAATATCGTATCATTAGCCATCCAACTTCCGTTGCAGGACGTGTCTTCGGGCCAACTTCGGGCTGTATCCTCATCATCCTGCTGTGAAGAGCTTGGCGCCGCGATTTCACGGCGTGGGTACTGCATGTCTGTACAGCTCGTTGCTGCGGTTGACTGGCTACAGCTCGGATTCATTTTAGCTGCGTCGGATCTCACTCAGCGCAGCCCGCGCGTATTGGAAGAGAGGAGCTCCGAAAGCTGTATCCTTTCGGCCCGGCGGTTCTCATGACGTGCACAGCTTCTTGCACCAATGCTATTTAATGCAGCTCTGCACACACACCTTTACTCCTCCTCCGCTCCGCCCCCACTTCACATTCATACCTTGCCACTCATGGCCACCACTGAAGCCCTCGGACAATTGTACTCCAAGCGCATTCAATTCCACAGTGCGTAGAAATTCAATGTTGGCTTGAAAATTCCTGACTAATTCTTGGACGCACTGTAGTCGATGCTGCGACGGCCCTGCCCCTCGCGAGCGGATCGAAAAAGGCACCCATCGCGTATGTCAGCGTGAAAATCACGGATATAAAAGATCGTCTGCGAACGGGCGTCGTCAAAGGCCAGATGAATCCCTCTTGGAATGAAAATTTATCCCCGTACGTTGGATGCACCGAATCCTCTTAAAAAGCGGGAAACTCACGAGTTTCTGGCAGGACGCGGATAAGCGATAACTCAGAAGTCATCTTCGAGGTTAAACACCGCTCTGTGTGGCCGAAGCCGAGCACGTCGCGGTTAGCGGTGACCGACCCATATCCGTTGAGCACGCTCTTGAAGATGCAGGGCGGAAATACCTTCGGGACGAGTACGTATATCCAATTGGGATGGGGAACATTATGATTCTGAACAGCATCACATTGCAGATATCGAGTTACCGTTGCACGCTGCGATGGCGACTGGGAGTCATGCAGCAGGCAGTTTATCTGTGAACATAAGGGAGCTGACGTCGATTGAAACGGTCAAGCTTTGCTGGGAGATGGCTGACCGGATGTCGGGCGAGCTTCAGAGAAAAGCAAGCCGGGACGCGACGGCGCACACTGTGCCGGAGATTGCGGTACCTGGTGATTCAGATCCATCGAAGGTGGCATCGACGTCGCGTTTGGAAACATCATAGACCGACACTTGTTCTTCTTTTGGGCTCTCCGCGTGCCGGTGGTTGTTTTTGGACCTTGTAAAATTTTGTATCACCAGTGTGTATACTTATCTTGTATTTTTTAAAGTCGCCCTCTATCTGGGTTGATACGATACTTCGCATAAACAGCACATAAGCATAAATGAGACAAAAAAACTCTGGAGCAGCGAAGTAGCGGCAGAATACGCGCAGGACCCGGTCACCCGGGCCGACTCGGAGTAGGCCGGGAGCGGGATTGAGGAATGTTGAGGTGAGCCAATCGCCCGCACAAGGCCAGTCAGTCCCGGAGACTAAGTTTCAAGCTTAAGCAAGGCAAATGATTCAAGGAAGCAAGAAATGGGTTTCCGTACAGCCCATCACTGAATCAAAATTCGAATGCCGAATCACATGAATTCACGTTTCCCAAAATAGCTATAGCATCCTTCCCTCTTCACCAGTCCTCCTCCTCGACCCTCCAACTTCGGATTCTAACACCGCTGTTGTCGCTTCTTTCTCACTCTCTAGACCAAAGCGTGCTCGTCCAAGTGGGTTCCCTCGTTTTAGTTTTAAGCCAAGGAACCGTCAGAGCGTTCTTTCCCAATGAAAAGTGCCTTCACCAGGCTGCTTTGGTAATAACTACTACCAACGTCTGGGATGCCACGCCCAAACAACTTATAACTTGCCACATTCAATCGTGTCTGTTCAATGGAATCTGGGATAGCCTGTGTCGACCTCCTTTTTGCATGGGCGCATTCCTCGTCACCTTCATCTCCCTACCACCAATCACTCAAACGATTACATACTACTCAAAGCTGCATTCAAGATGAATCTGTTCCCGGCGTTCTTGTTTTATCTTTCTCTGTGGGCGCTTTGGTCCAATCGGGCTTGGACTCGGAGCATACTGGATCGTCACTTGGGACCGTCTGCCACTCATCCCTTTGTTCGCCCTCCTGTGTGACCCACGTTGGGCTTATCGCCCGCGCTCTGGACACTGGGGTCCTAGAATTAGACTGCAAAAGTCTGTTTCGTTTCGGGTAACTTGTCGACCACATGTTGCGTTGCATCCTCCGTTGAGTTACGGAGAAAAATGACATATTAACGCATGGCCAACGATGATGTGTTGTTTCAGAACGGACTTCTCGGTCGTCATCCACATCAGGTAAGTAGTTAAGCGGCGAAAGTCCATCGTCCGCAGCACGCTGCAAGTTGCGCTCGCCCACTCACGACTCAGTTCTTTTCTACTGTGAACCTGGATTTTGGCCGCCTCGGCCTCAGTTTCAATCACGAAAATGTCGAGCCTAGCGTTAACGCGCGTTCAACAACTCGGTGCTTCCCTGTTGTTCCATTCTAAAACTGCACAGGCAATCCTTTTCCTCTGGCGCCAACTCTGGCCTTTCGCGGGCATAAACAACTTCTATCTGGCTTGTATCGACTAGAATGCAGTCCAGAGCTCACGGCAATCCTCCTCAAGTCTGCCCTCAAAAAAGCAGGATGCTTATGCCTACGGACAAGGGAACTCAATATTGAACTCATCCCGAGAAGGTAGGTGCTAATTTTAGGCAGGTCTAAATTAGGTTGGTTCGTTTTCGGACATAATCCGGCTCTCCTCTCACTACCTTGCGCCGCGAACTCGTACCTACCCCGCCTGCCCTTCTACGTCCCCGATTCGCTGTTTCTCATTGATGCGTTGCTTCATTTAACTGGATCCATACCGGCCATCCTATCTGTTATTCAATTACCTGGAGTAATCTGGTGTAGCGGGACAACATCTCGGGATGCAGGTCATTCAAAATACATTCAGGCATAGCCCGTCTATCACGAGCCGGATACATTATAGAGACTGATACTGGAGCGGCAGAGCTATCATATGGAAGGCGGCGATCATGGCGGGCGGGTAAACCGGGAACCTACAACTGGTGCCGCTAGGTACGTGAATGCTCCTGTGACGCCAACGTATTGTATGAACAACCACTTATGTGTGCCGCCAGCTAGCCTCCTCGTTCATTTCGACAGGACTGAACAACATCCTCGTGTTGTCATCGTCCACGCCGCGCGGCTTGTGCACCCGCAGCAGGTAGAAGAACGCGTCCTCGACAACCAACAGACTTTTGAGCACACCGTTGATGTTCCAGGCGATGCTGGCCACGACAAAGCCTGCGGCGGCGTCGAGCACGTAATGATTCGCTGTCGACACGATGGCGACGAGGATGAGCGCTGGGTAAGACATCCCGAGCACCCACTTGCCCAGTGTCAAGAGGCGGGAGTGCGAGTGCGATGGGAGTGTCGCGATTGTGAGTCCGATGACGAAGCTGTATCCGAAATGCAACGACGGCATTGCGGCGAGTTGGTTGCAGAACTTGTTCGTTGTCCAAACACTGGCGACCTCGCCGGTGTGGACGGTATCGACGAAACCGAAGCCGTCGGACTCCGGGAGGAGACGCGGGGGCATGCACGGCCACAAGGTGAAAACCACGAAGGCCATGAGGTTGGAGACGGCTAGAGTGCGGCGGCGGGACTCGAAAAGCTGCTGGGGTGCAGCGGCGTATAGCCACGCGAGGAAAGTGATGGTGCCGGGGATGTGGATGAAGCTGTAGATGCGATTGAGGGCACCAAGGAGCGTCGGACGGGCAATGACGTAGCCCTGGACGGCGGGTTCGATGAAAATGTTGAGCTTCTGCTCAAGGTGGATGAGGGAGAGGGCATGCTCGCGTGAAACTGCAAGTGTGTTGTCCTGGAGGGTGACAGCGGTGAACGCGCGTCCGAGCTGGTAGGTCCAGTACACGAGGAGCCAGTACCAAACTTCAACCAGGAATGGGAACCTCCTGAGGGCTCGGGAGACGTGGGTATTGCGCCAAACAGCGGTATTTCGCGAGCGGACGGTGCGCCCGAAGACTACACGATTGTGATACGCCGAATCAGCTGTGGACAGCAGTGGCTCTGCGCTAGGGGAGAGCGGGGCGTAGCCATCGTCTTTTCCGCGACGACGGTTGAGGACGACGCCGGCGGTTAAAATTATGAGGACGACGCTGGGCTCTGCGTATGCGCCGAAGGACATGGCAAGGACAAGACAAGTTGCGACAAGTAGCAAACAACTTGTAAACTTAGGGTCGTGTGCCGCTACAAACCTCCGTCATGCCGATGACATGAACGTTCCGGCAAATAGTTGAAATACATTTGTTGCGGAGACGGCAGGAAGCCACGTGTATGGCGTTGGGTTACAAGCTGCTCTCTGACGTCTCAGTTGACGAATAACAGCGATTTTGTGGCTTCATTTCTAACGGTTTTTGCACTCTTGACCCACGTCGTCTTGCGGAGGCTCACGGATGCCCGAACAATCAGGTCCAAAAATATGTGGCCGACCCGGCATACTCGTCAAGGGGCTGTCATGATTAACAACGTTCAACCGCTGTGCGGAAATTGACTTCCTGCGGGTCCGACGTACGGCAGTTGTCATCTGAACTTCGTGGCCGGCCACTATTTTACTCAACCAAACCCTCAAGATACCCACCTCGCTGCGTCCTACCTCGGATAGTACCTCGCTATTGAAGGTCCTGTGGAGCAAACGCCGTGCCGCCGCTGCTCGAAAGCGTCAGTCACGGTACGATTACTCCTCCGTTGGCTATGCAAGTTCAAGTTGATCCGTCGGCGCTTCAACCTGGTGGCGTGAAACCGTTTTCCCCGGTTTTCCCCGCCCCGAAAACGTCAGTGGTAATGACTCTGCCGCTTTATCCGTCCCTCGAATTGTATTTGACCCACCCCAAATACCGGTTGTTGATAATCAATGAATTTGCTTGGCTGCGGCCAATATTGATGTTGGGGGACCTTTCAACATACTTGTATTAGGAAGGAAGGAAGTGGTATAACTGCAGAGGTCCCAATAAGGAACAAGCAGGCTCTGTACTGACGTACAACGCGTCCTAGTGTACGCTACAGATCTCTACTAGATCCAAATTTTTGGTTAGCTTCAATTCTGATTGGTCAAAATTTGTGGAGCAGCCAATCGGAAGCAAGCACAACCAAAAAAATTGCATTTGCTAATACAGGCCACTCTTCGTGGATGACCGACCTGGCCCTCATGCGCAAGCTACCCGTGCCGGTCGACCTTTGCTCGCGCGATCTGACACCGGATGGCGTTTCCGAGATCCGCAAGAGTCTTCTCGAGGCTTGCGATAAATGGCTGAGCCGTGAAGTCGCGGACATGTCATCTCGCATACCACTGGTGCAGAACAGATTGGACATCAACCAGGGAGGGAGTGCCGTACCGACCGTTCTAAGGCTCCAACGGTTTTGGTTTATAAACGGTTTTAAACGGTTAAAACCGTTTTTATTTGACGGACAGGGTAAACTGTAAACAAATAGTTTTATAAGCAGTTTAAATATTTGCTTCGCATACCCCACCTGGAGAGGATCTTCTGTTTGCAAGCCAGTGATTATAATCTGTCAGGGAGTTCCAAAGACGGTGTCTCGGCCAACTGAACATGATACACCAATTTGGACACAGAAAGATAGGGGCTACTTCCCGATCTGGGGGCATCACTGCCATCAAATATTGTTGATGTCGTTCGGCGCGCAGTTGGACAGGTGAACCAGAGGTCCATGGGGCCTTCAGTGTCCACAAAGATATCTTCTGGAGTTGCTTTTGAGCCAACCACATCATTTGGTGGCTTGGCCTTCCATTACCACAGCATACACAGTGAGCCTAAATACCCCCAAAAAATACCCTTTATAAACGGTTTTCAACGGTTTCTAAACGGTGTAGATACCGTTTGGGTTTAGTTTACCAAAAGTTTTAAACCTAAACTAAATGGTTGGAGCCTTAGACCGTTCTGAAACTGCGGCAATATCTGCGCGTGCCTGTGCCCGCCCATAGGAAGGCTTTGACTCGTCTCATCCTCTCAGCGCATACCCTCAGCATCGAAATCCTTCGATACGCCGAACGCAGACGAGAGCGGGCTCCAAGAGATTTCCGTTTCTGTCGCTTCTGCCGGCTGGCGGTTGAGAGCGAGAGCCACGCGCTGATAACGTGCACAACGCCAACATTGACAGCGCTGCGGTGTCAGTTCTTCATGGATATCTACCGCTTGGTCCCTGACCTCCCGCGCTCATGGGCCTCCGCAGACGACTTCCTGTGGCATTTGGTCCAGTGCCGAGACTTTGACCTGACGCAGCGCCTGGCGAAATACACGTACGACGTTTTTGCAGTTTTCGCTACATGCCCTATATTCAAACCCGCTGAGTACCTCTACATTACATTGTAATGATAACCAGTTTCGCATTCGTACCCGACGTTGGAAGCCATGCCACCCTGATGTTCGGTCTTCACCTCGTTATCCCAACCGGTATTTTATTTTTTGGTACTTGAAGTTGTGGGAGGTGCGGAGTCACTGCGGCGGCCCATGCATTTTTGTGGCCGAAACATGGGTTGCAAACATGTCTCCCCTTTTGGGTCTATTTTTGTTTGATACCTAAACACGAACGAAAAATGAGCGCTGTTTGGCCTATTTTCTGTGTTCAAAAGGTCGGCAAACATGCAACATCTTTCTGAACCAAACACCTAGGCAACAGAATATATGTTCAGTCACTTTTCTGTCACAAAAAAGCTTCCCCTTTGGACTCAAAACAGGGAAAGAACAATGAGAACTCGCCTGTTTCGCACCCCAAAATGACACTTTTTCCTCAGGAAAAAGGAGGCAAATATGTTTTATTTTGGTGAAGGTTTCAGGCCTTGAACAGTGTTCGTTTTTGGTGTGGATTTGGGAGTCAAAGATGATCCCAAAACTCAATCAGTTTGGTTTACCTTTGGGTGGGTTCCCAAAATATGGGTAAAAAGGAAGACATGTTTGCAGTCCATGTTTCGGTTCCAAAAAGTCGTGGGTGACCGCTGTGAGTGTTCAGTCAGGTGTTCAAGTGGTCGAAGATTGAAGGTATCCGTAGCATACATAGTGACGCATGTATGTAGTACGGGCCCCGGCTGTTTCTTAACGGGACCGCGCCGGAATATACCTACCTACCTACCTACCTCTAGACGCTGAACAAATTTTTCCTCTTTTTCGCCCAAGTTGAAAAACTCCAAATTGATCTATCTCATCCCAAAACCGGGTACGAAATTAAATATATAGTCCCAGAGACACCGCTCTAAGGGGTGGGCGGACGTTCCTTCGCCAACTCGGCCAAAAACGCCTTCGCCGCGATTAGTGCATGAACGCGCGCAAGAAACTGCGACTCCACGACGGGGTCTCCAGATCTCCGGACCCCGCCGTGAAGCGCCTCGAATGTCAGGTGTATTTCGGAGTCTGAAAGAGCGGGGGAGATTGGAGTGGTAGTAGCGTTGTCACTGGAAGCCGAGTTTGAGAATATTGTCTGCAGTGTAGGCGGACGTGCAGGAATGAAAGTGGGTGGCAAGATGCTTGTCGGTACAGCGTGGGCGCCCTCGGGATCCGTGCTGTGGTGCCCGCTGGATCGGGACGCTCGGCCTTGGTAGGAAGACCGGTCGAACAAGGGTGGTCGTGGATGCGCTTCTAGAACAACGCGGAGATCTTTTAAGTTAACGAAGGAATCATAAGGTAACTTGAAATAAGCACCCAAATCGAAGAAGACTTTTGGCCGTCGACGGCACCAGCACGCGAGTCCGAGGACAAATAGAAAGAACAGACCGGGAATGAGGATGGCGAAAATTATGCCAACGAGTGATCTGTGTGCGCCGCTGTTCACAGCGGACGATGACTGTGAAGGGGCAGCTGAAACTGAGCTGAGATATCGATGAAGTAAGGTTTCTGCACCAGAAAAAGAGAATACTGACCGTGACGGAGAAAAAGTTACTAATGCAGCAAGACGATGAGTTACACAGGCACATGGTGAAACTGAACAAGCTTACCTGTGGTTGCGAGAACAGCGCTGGAAGAAGGAGTCGGCAAAGATGTAGATGCGGTTGTTGAACTCCTGAAAGTGAGGTTGGTTTTGATCAGTCGTTTGAGAGTACCCTCGTACTTACGTTGTGCTTGGAAAGGAAGTAAACGTCGTGGCGATTTGCGTGCTGGAGGTAGCATGCGCATACCCCGTGTTTTGCGGAGACCATAAGATGCAGCCAGATGCTGTAGACCCGTCGGGAAACTATGCATCTAAAGTGAAACGATGGTGGGACCTACATCCTGAGTGGACAGTAAAATCATCCGATTGGGCAGTCTCGCCGGCAAAGTCAGTAACATGAATAGCTGCGACAGCACCTGCAAAAAGTAGAGCGAGATCAAGTACTATACACATTGCCATAGCCAAGACTTTACCAGCTGCAAAATCAACAATCCAGTAGAACGATGTGTTTTGGAATGTTCCAAGAGTTTCTGCAAGAGTTTCATCCAGCGAGACAACACTGCAAGAGTCAAACCCAAATACGCAGACTAGCAGTTACGCGTACCTCTGTAATAAGATGTTAATAACGAATCAGTTGGACGAGAATGGAGTGGATCTCACCAGTGTCCAAGGCGCTGTACACGGCACGTTAAGTTTTGAAAAATTATATCAAGAGCACTCCGAACCTAGTCCGCCCTGCCACTGTAGGAGAGCCGGCTCACAGGTTGAAGCGGGAGAATCGCTGCAAAAGTCGGTCGAAATCTTTGTGTGGGATGTGTTTGTTACTCACGCCGGCAATGAATCGACAACTAACCTGGACGCCAGCGTAGGGTGGGCAAGAGTGTAGCGGGGGAATTTTCGTCGAGAAAGGTGCACAGCGCGGTGCTCGTTGGGAGAATTTATAGAGGAATTGTTGACGACCGACAATTCAGTCTGTATGTAGCATCAAGGATTTGGGCCGATCTACTGGCGATCTTCTCACTAACTGCTATTTCAGTTTGTGTCCGTTCGCGCACCTAAAAGATGTGGCAAAGTATTCAGTTAGTGGTTGGGTTCCAGCGACCGGAGCTCCTTAAACGCAGAAACGCGTGTCCGTGGACACATTGGTTGGACAAGTGTTGGTCCTTGGATCCAGGTAACGGTTGAAAACTTGGAATTGGATCGACGTGCCCAACTGCGGGAAAATCTGTGTATACTGCGGGAAGGCGAGATCGTCACCAAGGCCGAAAAGTTTGCCTTGATGCTATCCAAACGAGATGAGATTCAAGCTGACGGTGGTTCCAGTCAAGTTGCATTTTGTGGCTGAGTCACAGATCGTATCATTGATCTTGAACCTCGGCCCGGCGACACTCTCAAAAGTTTTTCCATGAACGAACCAACCTGACTTTACCGGATGGAAATTAAAGCGAATAGAAGTGAAAGCGTCGTGAAGGAACTGTGAAAGCGAGAGCCAGTGCCAATACCAAGCTAGCACTGCCGCTCAGTGATAAGTATTATGATTTGTTGTTCAAGTTTCAACACCAAGTTGAGTTGATGCGAAGGGAAGCTTCGGGCTATTCCTCCTCGAAGAAAAGCCTAACTCCCCAAGCACCCCAAGCGCCGCCCAACCCTTCAAATCTCGCCCGAAAAGGGAATCTGCTACTTTGGGCTTGATATTTCTGATCCGCAGATGTCAAACTGTAAGCGCTTAAGCGCGCGTCGCGTCGGGAAATGATTTTAAACGTAGCAAGTATGGAACCCCACCGAGCTCTGAGCCCTCCGTTTCCGAACCAGCCCATCCGAAACCTCAAACGAGGGCCATCCAGGGCTCACCCAAATTTCAACCAGCAAATTCAACCACAGCAAACAAGCGGGAACTACTTAGCCATACATACAACAAATAAAATACAAGCATTCGAGGTACTTATTTCTACGCTACGCCTCTCCAGCGCCATACGCAGGCGGTGGCACATCCGCATGACTCTGCGGGACGACCAAATCGGCCAAAGCCGCGTTCTCCGCCAGCAGCGTCTGAATGCGGTACCGCAGCACCTCCACGTCCTTGGACGAGTCGTCCAGCTGGGAATATGGCATCGCGGAGGGGGGCTGGGTGGCCGGCGTGAGTGCGGAGGGGAGCTGGGTGGCAGGCGTGAGTGCGCTCTCTGGGAACGCCGTCCGGGGGGTGCGCGCGGTTCCGGGGAAGGCGGTGGTTGGTGTTGGTGTTGGTCGGCCGGTAGGCGGACTCGCCGCCGTAATTCCGCCAGTCCGCGTCGGAGGGGCGGCGGTGTTTAGCAGAGGGAGCGTGGGACGGCTCGCCACTACCGCACCCACTGCGTGGGCATCGGGTTCAGTGCTTAAATCGGTTGATACCGTGACGCCGCTATGATATACGGACTTGTCGAACCAGCGCCTCGGCAGCGGGCGTGCCTCTGCACAACACAGCAAATTAAACCGCGCACGAGGACGAGTTCACCCGAGAAAAGGGCGCACCTAGATCTGAGGCACGTCGACGGCGTCGTCGGCATATAAACCAGAGGCATGCGATGGCCAAGAGGGCCAAGCAGGGTAAGACGATCGCAAAAGCCAAGGCGGTGTGGTGTGTGGTGGATTTAGTGAGGGCGGCGGCCGAAGAAGGGGAATAGTCGGACCCGGGTGGTCTATCAAGATAGTTGTTTCACTGTGGTTGAAATGGATGCAGGGACGACGTACTGAGTGGGGCTTGCAACGGCTGTGCGACGAAGGTAAGCAAAACCGACTTCAAGTTTGTCTGGGATCGCACCTGATTGAGTAACCGTCCCGCGATTGATAGAGCTTTGAGAAATGGACTGGGAAGGAATTTGGGACGAAGCGGAGGCACTGGCAGCGATTCCGCTCAAGGAAACACTGCCAGGCGAAGTGGTAGTTTGTAAGGGTTGACTTTCCGTGGACGTCGTATCGCTTGACGACGTCGACCTGAACATGTGAACGTTACAGAAAATTCACTGGGCAGATGGAAAATCGTACGTCGACGTATCAGATGTGCTAGCGGTACTCTGCGGGGGCGGGGGAGTAGCGATGAACGTATTACCATTCCGGAGCGTACAGTTGGTTGCTGAAAGGCGTTAGTAAATACCGATAACCGTTTCCCGCCAGTAGGATATCGTACATCCCGATTGGACGGTGAATGGCTTTCCCGTCGCGCTCGCGCCCTTGGAGTCGATCAGCCTTGCAGCGACGACCGTGCCTAAACAAAATTACTCTAGGTAAAATATCCACCGATATAATCAAACAACCACTCACCGGCTTGAACATCAACAGTCCAGCGGAACGACGTCGTCTTCAATGTCCCGAGGTTCTCGATGAGGTTTCCGTTGTCATCCACAATACTTGAGAAGGGTTAACAGTTAGTGTTGGATCGTGCCCAAATTGCGCACCTCTGGAAGACATAAACGAGGGAAATTTGGACACATGCGAACGGTACGTACCAGCGTCCAAGGTGCTTCGCCGAACGAACGTCACTATATTGCCCGCGCCCATCCATGAATGGGACTCACCGACTCCGCCTTGCCACTGCAGGAGGACCGGCTCGCATGTAGAGGCCGTGGACGTCCTGCAAATCGCCGTAGATCAGCTATACAGTATACCGGTGATATCGAGCTACAAGGCGTACACAGCATCGACGACAAAGGACGCCAGCGTAGAGGAAAAAAAGAGCGGTAGGAATAGGAGCGGGGTGTTCTTCATGGTGGGAGAACGCTGAGGGCAGCAGGCATGAAAGGAATGTGTCGAGAATGGAGAGAGTGGCGACCGTCAGTGGAACGTGGGAGATCGTGCGTTTTCCAGGTATGTGATAATCCGATTCAACGGTGTCCGTGCGTGTGTGTTATCTGTGTTGAATATTGAATTGCGGCCAAGGCTCGGCCTTGTGACAGTTAGACGCCGTTGTTGACAGTCTGGGGTTGCAGTTGAATATAAGTATAACCACCGGGAAGAGGAACTCTTTGTAGAGGCATATTCGGCTTTTCAACTTGAAGATATATCATACACCGCAGTTGGGCACACTTAGAGCCACGATGGGTGTGCACATGTTGAACAGGAAGATACGGCTTACCGCCCTAGGACCGCAACGGTTAGCTAGGCGACAAGAAGACGAAGCCAGACAGGCGATGATTGAATCCATCCTCAGATTGACATGAAAGTTCGATTGAAGCCAGAATAGCCGAAGCGATCATCGATCATCACCGCCACTGATATGTCGTTCGGAGCATCGGGTCGATGATTTTAAGTTTTTTCTGCGCGAATGCGGGAGCGCAAAGCGATTCAAGTCGGCCCTGAACAAAGAGGGGGACAAAAGGTTGAAAGTATGGGAGTGATGCCGGAGTCCGGACTATCGCTAGATGCATATCGCCCTGTCTCAATGCCTCTCAATGCCTGAGCCTAATACATTGGGCCGTATTCCTGCAGCAAAGTAAAATCTGTCCAGCCTAATGTCAAGTCTGTGTGCTCATTTACCTGGAAGTTCCCTGGCTGCCAGAAGCACTCACTCCCGCTCCTCAACAACTGTGTCAAATTTCAATCAGAACAATGGTCGATTTCTTTGTGGCCAAATTTAAATTCATCTGGTGTTTAACCCTTCGGACAAGTTTCTCTGGACTTCTTGCCCCAATAAATCATCTTCAGTGAATATCGATATCGGCGAACATGATTCACCCCAAGCAATTCTACGTAGGAAAAGTGCTGCCGCAAACTGTTTAAGTACTTGCAGTACCTTTCCTTCACGACATTCAATGAAGAGTTTCTTCTGTGCTAAAATTCTCTAGTGATCACACAAAGATGCTTCAGTTGTTTTCATTGCCATTACGAGCCTTGCACGGCACTCCTTGGTCAAAAAACTTGCAATGAAGCATCTACGTTTTTGACGGGATAGGCCCGTTTGGAGTTTTCTTTTTTCCCCCCGCAAACAAAAACCCAAAGCGTCGGGGTTTGAACTTGAAGAAGGGAGTCACGGAATTACACAACACCCGCCGATCCTGGTGGTCACCTCCATGCCAATGGCAAGAGGTGATTTGAAGGCGGGTACATAAGTGAAATGGTGAGCTGCTTGAATTTATAATTTATAACAGCCAATTTTCTGCCACGAATTCGAACCCGGTTGCAGTTGGTTTCCAACAGGACATGGCCTTCGCACAAGCATTTTGCCTCGCAGAACCGCTGCAGCCTTTCTCGCGAGGGATATTCAAGTTCTCCGCACACAAAAGGATGAGCCATAAAAAGACGTGAAGGCGGATTGCTGCTCCATTACTCAGACATTTGGCTGAGGCATAATATATAATACCTCAGCGGATATACCTCTGGTGTTTGGGGTTAATAGATAGTTCTACAGGGATTTTACTGGACAGTCCGAGATCATTCCATCACTTGAGGTGAAGGGCCATCGCGTGGCAGTACGAGTCCGCGCTTAGTGTTGCCGTCGGCACTGCAGCCGAATGGTGCGATCAACTCGGCCGTGTTTGCCGCGTAGCGGGCTCAAAAGAATAGAAGAGAAAAACACGGTCTCTGGGACCCCGCGGCGCGTCGACTCCCAGTTGACTCATAGCCACAAATTACAATCACATTATCGGGTATCAACGCACACTCGGTGCACCGCGGCCGGGGCCATCTTTAAACTGGGTAAACGGCTGTTGCATCAGTGAGCCTTCAGGAAAGGCGACGATCGCCAGTGCGGGCCTTCGGCCCGCACCGGCTTGTGCACTGCTTGTGCACTGCATTGAAAATTCGAACTTGAACCCGAACCAAGACCCTCCTACCACACTGTAACCGATGGCCCTTCACCTCAAGATGGACTACCAACCTGGAAGCTCAGCGGAAGTCACAAGAGGCAGGCGGGAATTGCCGATCAAACACAGACCTCCTTGACAGGTCCCCTTCACAGCCACATCAATGCCTTTTGACGCTTAAAATTGAAAACTTTTATTTCTCGCCCGCCTTGACTCCGGATTCCTCTGAGATTTTGTGTACCCTCCCATTTTCCCATACATAGAATTGGCCTGCCAGGTCAAAATATTATTCCTCCCTCGGTATCTGCCTCAAAACAATCATTTACTTTACGACAGACTCCACGGTGATCTCGGCGATCGGCTTTTTCGGATTTGATCCCTCATTCGTCCGAAATGCAAGTCAAAGTAAATCCGCTTCAAAAATTCTGGAAAATGACTAGATATATTCATTAGCATAACTACGGGCATGGGATGACCATAAATGGATAAAAATGGTCCTGAACCCATACAACAGACGCCCAGCGGTGTTTCGGGAGGCGGCCCGTGATCCGGACCCTCCCTCCCTCCCTCCCCTGCACAGCATGTCAAAACTTTTGGAGGTTGATGTCAGAAACTTTGATCCCGCCTGCCTCTTGGGAAGTCATGAAGAAGAGATGAGGATGACCGGCTGGCTTGTGATGATCAACGCTTGAGCCTGGCAAAAATCGGCAATCGCAGCGACGATCGCGACCATGGAAGAATCAATACAACTACACCGAAAAAGTAACCCTGGAAGAGAGGGGAAACACAGTAACCTTACTTACTGAATTGCAAAGATGAAACGGAGTACAGGGCAGGAAAGCGAGGAAAATTCACAGGAAAAAATAGGCGTAGGTCAAGGAACAAGTATGGAAAGAATGAAGGCAAGAGAACACGCGTAAACAGAAAAGGCGCTGAAAAGAGACAAGGAAATTTAAAAGAAAAAGAACACGTGAAGTGACGTATTCGACACGGGAAAACTGCTGAAAGTGCGAAGGAAAATGAAACACGTGAGATGACGAAAAAGTGACGTATCCGACAAGGGAAAACTGCTGAAAGTGCGCGAAGGAAAGTGAAACACGTGAAATGACGCAATGCGCACAACAAATAACAAATAAAAACAACGTCAAGGAAAAAGCGCTGAATTTCGGAAAAATTTTAAGGGAAGAATTGATGACAAAAACGAGTCAAAAATTTAGAAATTTTTAGGACTCGTAACGTCTCTTCTCGCTCACCGCCACTGATATGTCGTTCGGAGCATCGGGCCGATGATTCTAATTTTTTTCTGCGCAGGATTCAAGTCGGCCCTGAATAAAGAGGGGGATGACCCTGATATTATAATGATACTTTTGCGCTCGTCGGCGTCGTCAGACCGCCACCGTCCTGCCCGACTCCGGCAGGAGGCGCGCACGAAACCGCCATCGGCCCTCCTCGGCGTAGAACGACTTGTCCAGGACAAGGTACTCCGTGACGCGCTTCGGCACCGCGGGCACGGTGTGCAGCTTCTTCCCGAGGCGCGGCGGCTGGGGCGCGGCCGTCGGCGCCGGGGTGTGCAGCGCGCGCCCCTCCCTGTCGTAGATCTCGAGGCTCTGCATTCGCGCCAGGTCAGCATTGCATTGTATTTTTTTTCTTGGGGAAAAACGCGACTCGCCTGCTCGGTGTCGAAGCGCACGAGGGCCTGGACGCCGATTCTGCTCCCGGTCGGGGGCATGTCCTTGCCAAAGTGGCCGTCGGCGGCGCGGAGGGAGAGGATGCGCGTCGGGGTGACCTCGCGGTGGAAGTGCCAGCGGCGGTAGAGCGCGTCGTTCTTCTCCAGGAGCGCGAGGACCTCGTCGGAGTACGGCTTCATCGTGAGCGCGAGCAGCTGCGGGCGGTTCCTGGATGTGGTGTTAGCTGACTTCCCGCGACGACGGCCAAGCGTACTTGTTCAGCAGCGCCTTGTTGAGCTTGATGTACTGCTGGAGGAATTCTTGGCGCATGGGGGCGACCCAGGCGTCGGAACTGAGGGACTGTGTTTGGAACAGCCGTCGCGCCATGAGATACATGGAGCGGGTCCACCCCATGGTACGGTCAATCTCCACCCCGGGGAACGAGTCGGCGTTGGCGATATGGCGCATCGAGAAGGCGTTTTTGCCGTTGTTGATCACGTTCCGCCTCAGCTGACGAAATCCATCGGCCACCGAGGCATACTCCCCCCTGGCCTCGAAGCCCGCCGAGTATGGAATCATATGGTCTGGCGAGATGAGGATTCGGGTCTTGAACGCGCTGTAGACTGTAGAAACTCACCGAGGAGTGGCAGGACCAATGGCGGCAGGATGCGGCCCATCTCCTTGAAGCGCTGTCGCTGGATCTCGTGCTGCTCGGTGAGGGCTTCAATCTGCTCCTGCTGAGTTTGTGCAGGGTCGAGGTCGTATCTCTTTGGAGCATCTGTGCTCTCGTCCCATTCGCCCTGACGCCGCCAATGGTTGCGCGAATCGGATTGAACGACCCTTGCCCTCAAGCTAAGAGGGGGTGGTGGCGGCCGTGTGTCGACTGGCTTGCTGCTTGCTGGCTTTGACGCGAGGGCGGCGCGGGTTGCATATTGGCGCAGCGAGCGCCGAACCAGCATTTGGGCGGTGTTTGGCCGTGTTTCGTTCAAAGGACGCGTCTGCCTTTTCTCGTCTACCACCATGCCTGTAAGCCGCCAGTACTCTTTCCGTCGCGGTTATTCACTCTTTGCTAGCGTCAATCTCGCGGTCGCTCTTCCTCCTCGTCCCGCGCTGCTCCCGCTCAGTCCCGCAGCGCTACCACTGCAGCTGCCCCGGCCGGCTACGCTCCAGCCCGCGCACCCGCCCCCCCTGCTGGCGCCCCCGCGGCAGGCGCGGCAGGCACCGCCAAGCCTCCTGGTATGATGGCCCAAATGGCCGCCACCGCGGGCTCAGTCGCGATCGGAAGCACCATCGGCCACGGTCTCTCCAACATGCTCTTTGGCGGCAGCAGCAGCCAGGCTGCCGAGCAGGCCCCTCCCGCCCAGCAGCAGCAGCAGCAGTCAATGAGCTGCGAGATCCCGGCCAAAGGTTTGTGTTCCTTCGCTCTTCTATTCGTATCCTTAACGTCGTTGTAGACTTCACCCTGTGTCTCGAGAAGGCTGACATGCAGTCCTGCTCGTACTATCTCGAACAGCTAAAGGCCGTGCGTATCTTCCTCCTTTCCGCTGCTCTATCCTGATTTCGGTATTGCAGTGCCAAGCAGCCGCTGCACCTTATTAGAATTTCAATCCCGGTCGCGGTGGATTTGCGTTGGTCAAAATGTTTAGTTGTGTGTCCAGTTTTACAGTTTGAATACCAAGAATTCCACCTCCCTCTCTTGCGGCCGTGCGACGTTTGCGGTCGGCACCAGCTTACAGTCCAAGCATTACTCAGTTGCATCACGTCAGCTTTCTCGAGCATTCTGCGCTCGCGTAGAGTCCACTCCAAGTCTAACGCCGCATGCGATCCGACGCATTTCATCCTTGCTTGCCCTGCCGCCGTCGTTTCATGCTCCCGGACACTGCCCATGAAGCTCTTCTCCCCCACTTTGCCCTGGGTGCTTCCTCGTACAGCCCTCGGTACAACCGCAGTAGGGGCAAGCGGCATGACCATCTTGTCCAAGGGCCCGTTCTCCAACGACGTCGCTCATTTTATGGCACTGCTTTGCCCTTGGGCGTGTGTCCTCAGCGTCTCGTCCTCAGCGTCGTCGACGCCCGGCCGCGCAGTGTCTTGATCCTAGCATTGGTGCAAACCCGCAGAACGCACGCAGCGAAAGCTCCCATGGAATTACCCTTAAGCATCCGTAGATGCTTGTGGTTCAACCGCCGTAGAGCGTAACGTGTACTGCGATATCGAGGATCCCTCGAGCTACTCCAACCGGCTACATACCGCCGCAGCCCGTGGCCGCCGAAAACTATCTGATACAGGCGTTCTTGTACTGCTTCAAAGCAAGCAAGGAGACGCCAAAAAGCCTCAGTCATCTGGCTGTTGTCTCAATGCTCCTCGAAGAAAGAGCCTCCCCCCACTCAACGTTCAACGATTGTGTCTTGCACCGTTTGCACGGTCAATGTAGCTCGAGTAATTTTCGCCGTGCGCTTTCCCATGTTCTCGAAATAGTAGCAGAAGGGACATGGAGGGTCTCGTCTCCTCGACAGACACTACGCTAACAGCACAGAACAAGATATCACTTCCAGGCTTGGCCTACGCATTGCTCGGTTTACGTTCTGACAGAATGATGAGGATGATAATGAGATCCATTCATAACTACATACAGGCCATGGTAGTTTTCTCTAGTTACTGGCATGTAAGTGTCCATATGATGGGTGAGAGCTGTATGTTATTTAGGAAAGAATAGAAACCAGACTCTGAAAATCAGTGTCATAAAAGTCCAAATGTTTCCCATCCGCATTGAAACCGTATGAGGGTCAAGGAGCGTGTCAATTTGGTGGCCGACTCCATCCGACGGTGGCCATGATCGTTAATATTGAAATGAGTACTCTTTAACTAGGGTCCAGGTTTTCCTGAATAAATAACATTAATGCTGGGCAAAATAACTCGGCGGTGCAGGCTCCGCAGATTCACGGTGTCTCCCCAGATTGGACGACGGCGGGCTGCGACCCGTCGTCCCCGACGTAGTACTCGCCGCACTCGACGCTACAGCGTTCGCGTTCGCCAACATCATCTCGCGTTTTTTGGCGGAAATCGGGGGCGTCACCGGCGCCACTTGCGGCGCTATCCACGGCTCCACCGCGGGCTGCGAGTAGGGGGTGTATTCGGTCCCGGGCGTAGACTGCGGGTACGCCGCGTAGCTGCCCTGCCCCGTCGCCACGTGCGAGGGGTACGAATAGCTCGTCGCGGTGTAGTTCTGCGACTGCAGCGGGTGTTGTTCCGGCTGCAAGCCCGACATGACGGGCGGCACGTTGTCGGCGTCGCGCGAGGCGCGCCGGCGGCGGAGGCAGAAGAAGATGATCACACCGAGGGCGATGAGGGCGAGGACGCCAACGACGGGGCCGACGATGACACCGACGTTGCTGGAGTGGTGTGCGGGGGCGGGTGGCGCGGACGCAGACGCAGACGCGGACGGGGAGGAAGACGGCAGCACCGTGCCGCTTGCGAAGGGGCCATTGGGGACTTTCGCAGCGGGAAGCGCGTTGGAGACGCAGACCAACATTGTCGCCGCTGGCTCTGCTATCCCAAAGGACGAGGCGAGGGCCGAATCGGGCAGCGCGAGGAATGCCGGAGTAGTCGTGTAGTTTGCATAATTCCAGGTCGTGTCAGTACCGACCACGCTGTCGGATCCGTCCGAATATTGAATCGTAAGTGAGGCAGCAAAGCCAGCTGGACCACCTTCATTTATCCCAAAGACAGTGAATACGTTGGAGGTGGGTGCGAGGTCGACTTCGTATAGCAGGGCGTTACCGTAGAACGGGTCAACTGGAGCTCCTGGGGGCCGACCAATGAACTGGGTATTGAGCCAAACCTGGGGACGGGAAAAAGTCATTAGAGCCGGCCGACCCGCAGAAGGCATGGAAATCCAAACCTCGAAGGAGTCGTCTCCAGCAATTAGGATCTGGCCCGACTGAGCGGTCTTTCCAGCAGGAGTGGCGACAGTTTTGCGGAACCCGACTGTCGCAGCTGGGGCAGACACAGCCGCGCCGGAAATGGACCAGATCCACGTCGCCGCCTTCAGAGTCGCGAGTTGCGTGTTTGGATTCGTGGCTGGGATCGATAGACTGCTCCCCCAAGATCCAGTTCCGTACACGCCGACGACGGTGGCGAATATGAACTGCGCTGGGAGCGATACGGTGGGAAAGTCCGCCGGAAGAACGCTATTGACGCCCCAACTCGAGTCTGAGACGACGAGGTCGATCGTGCCGTCACTGTAGTTTACAACGATGGAAGCTATGAGTCCCGGTGGGGGCCCTCCCGCGGTGTTGTTGTTTACGGCCAATATTGAGATTGAATTCGTTGACGCGTTCAAGGCAGCGCTGAAGACTTGCGCAGTCTTCCAGTCATCTACCCCGCTTCCTGACGTTCCAATGGGTTCATTGTTCACCCACAGAGTGAACGAATTCACAACGCTGATTGTGAATAAGGCTGAAGTAGCCGTCTTCCCATTGGCCGACCCGAAAGTTTTTATGAACCCGACATTTCCTGTCGTTGGCTGGGCCGTCCAGATCCATGAAGCGGAGGGTAATCCGTTGCCAGCGGGCACTTGAGCAACTGTTTTTCAAAGAAAAAAATAATGAGGATCACAGAGCGAACGGCAAGACCAGACGCACGTAACAAAGGGAGATGACACCAAAGGAAGAAGATCGCGAGCCACAGTCGACCTATCATAATTGTTAGCTTTCTTTTTCGCGCTGTAAAGGTAGGGCGGGCGCACTCGAGGGCATTGAAGCCACAACCATGGAGGGAGAGAACAGCCAAGCGAGAGGCTTGCCTGCATCATGATGCGGGTGCAAGCGTGAAATGCGCGGTCCATCACTGCCGGCGCTAAAGCGGTGTGTATTAGGAAGTGTGCAACAATTTCAAATCATGTTTCGAGTTTTATGCTGTTCAGCCAAGTCGAGCAGTACTGGGTGAGCACTTACGAAGGTATTTGAGCGGGAGAAAAAGTTGATTTGCACTTTGCACTGCCAAGCGAGTACTAGTAAGTAGAGCATCCTGCGAGGCTGAAGATCTTCACTGATGCCTCGATAGATTTTCCCGGCGTTCCGGCCGGGACCGACGCAAGCCAAATCCAGACCGAAAGTAGAAAATCCCCGCTTCAAGTGGTGCCTTGAGCTTGAGGGTGGAAATTTATGAGTTGAGTTGAACTTGAACATTGACGCAGAAGACCAAGGGGGTTTCTGATTACGCGATCGCATTGATCGCATTGAGAGGTCCATGCACATTGAACCTCTTTTTGCCCAAAAATTAAATAGCTCAGTTCGGTATAATATGTACTCGCGCCGTCCGTCGGCGGTGCTGCGGAAGTGTGTAAAATAAGTACCATAAAATGACAGATAGACGGCAGTCTATGCGTCCTCGTCCTCGACCTCCTCCACGCGCGCGGCCCGGCTCTGGGGGCGCGACGTGCCCGAGTCGTCCACCTCTTCGATGAACGCGCCGTTCGTCTCCGCCTCCTCGCCCTTCTCGCCCTTGGCAGCTTTTCTCTTCTTTGATTTCTTCTTCGGCAAGTCCCACTCCCAGAGCGGAATAAATGACTCGACCTGCAGAGTGGCTTCAGTTGAAGGAGTATAATCATGGGAAGGAAATAACGCACGAATCCGACGTCCGCAAACAGCTTGGGAAATATCCATATCCCAGGGCTGGCGACGAGGATGGTGATGATGTAGAATATGAGCCGCAGAATTGCAATGCCGAAGAACAGTCCGATGAGACCGAGCATGCCCATGCTCAGGTAGTACACGCCCAACCGCATGATGGGCGGCCACAAAGGGAACATGACACCGCCGAGCATTATTCCGACCATGAGCACGGCGCCCGCGTACGTCGTCCACTGCGAGCCCTCAAAGAACCACACATAGTATTCGTCCGCGACGAACTTCTGCTCCGGGATGACCTGCAGGACTTTTGGCGAAGATGACGAGCTGCCCGAGGGTGCGCCGCGCTGGACACGGAGGAAGAACGCAAAGGAGTTGACGGCGGCGAGGGTCGCCTGCGCCTCAGCCTCGGTGGTTATCTTGGGGAGTCCCTTTTGCTTCGCGTACGCCGGGGAGAGCAGCGCCTTGATTGCAGACTTGCCTGCCTGACGTAAGAACAAGGGCGGGGTTTGCGATACCGCGACTACGCACCCTTGAAATAATCAAATCGTTTACCATTCAGTGCGCCGACTCTGACTTTGATGCCAGCCTTGCCGCTGCGCAGGAACAAGGCGACCTTTCGCAGATCTGGCGGTGCTTTTGCCTGCTGTTCCATGTCTGGTCGTGATATGAAGGTAAATTCAAGCTCTAGATGAGAGATAAAGGTGGTTTTACTGACTTTATATGAGCGGGGTGGATAGACGCGTATACGTGTCCGGTGGGTGGTCGGAGAGCGTGTGGAAGACGCGATGAGGTGGCAATAACGGGCTGACAAATGCGGTGCTCATTATGCACAGCCATCGAACTTTCTCTCTTGACCTCTTGCCCTCGTATTTCAGCGACCTGGTTTCGTTGTCCAAGAAAGCTTGCAGCCTCTTATCGCATTAAAGCGGTCGAACCAAAATTTTGCCTGTCGTTAGTAGCCCACAAGCGGGAATCAGCGGCTTTCGTCAACTTCAACCGTCAACCTGAACAGAATCTACAACTCACATCGACTCAAACTATCAGGCCAGTCGCGGAACAGGACAGGTTCACGTTATCCAACGCCCGCCTTGCATCCTCTTATCACTGGCACTTTTGCACTCCGTGAACGACGCGTATACAAGCCAAGAACGCGTACAAGCTAAGATGTCACGGTGCAAACTATGCTCTAGACGCGTTTCATCGATGCTCAGATGACTTTCCCACCTGGCCACCGTCAGAACGACGACAAACTCTATCAGCACCTATTTCTTCTTTCGTCGACCCTCGGTATCTTAGGCTCCCCGGAAACAAAAGAATTGACTCAAGATTCGATCCAGGACTGCTGACCCTGCTCCCGCGCCCCAATCTGCCTCGTAAGATGGAAGCAATAGTCTCCGCAACTCCCACTGAATTTCCACCGGCACACTTGTACTTTCCGTCTCAGCACAGAAACTCCGCCCCTTCAATTTTCTGTTCGGGTATCGTCTGAATCACTTTCCTCTCTCGACCAATCAACTATTTATGGCTCTCCGAAAATTTCTTAGCCGCTGCTCTCCCTCGTCCGTTCTTTCCTCATCTCTCGCATCTGCGGTGTTTTCTGTCCGGGTATTGTACATCTTACTGTGCTTTCGGCATCTGTTCGCGGCCGCTGTCCGCGCTCTCCAATCCTCCTCGCCTTTCGCATCCTCTGCATTCATCAATCAAGCCCGACTTCAGAAAGTGGCCCCGACCGCTCCCGCGTATCCAGAAACCCGGGACCAAAGAGCCAGTAATTCGCCTCCTTATACCGTTACGGCCCGACATCGCCCTGGACTTCCCCACTTACATCTATCCAGCATCTATCTAATCGTTGATCGCTCTACTGGAAATGCGATGATTTGTTTCTTTCGTTCCGCCAACTTGAAGTTCTTTATGCTAGTACACATTGGATACGCATGTTGCCGTCGTAAAACGTGCATAGCAAGAGCAATCCTTCGTGGATGTAATTGGGTAGTATGGAACAGCGATGAGTGGTGAAAGTATTGCCAGATGTGTTGTCGGGAGGGATATGACATCCCACTTTCTTTCTTCTGTGAATCATTTCCTCCCAATGGTACGCGTGGTACAGTTGTGCGGGGGCTCCGTGATAAGTGATTGAGAGGAACTGAAGTGGCCGAAAGGAACACAAGGGGAATTGTCGCGCGTTGATAGCAATACCCGCCAAGTCGAATCCGAATTCCAAGATGGAATGCCGCATGATATAGCGCATCCGTCGGGGGTAGGCGCATATCGAGCAGATGAGATGGGTACACTGTCCAAAAGATCATGAGTGTGTTGATAAAAATAATGTTTCCGTTCAATGAAGAAAAAACAAGAAAGCGCCCAGTCAGTTCTATCGCAATCCGCGCCATAGCCATTCGCAGCGCACGGAATCGTCGTAGTACATCCGTCCCCATCCCCCTCATTGCTCTTATACAGCCTTTCCTTTATATATAACACCCCACCCCGCCGCTCGTCGTAACAGAGACGGGATTATGTGATGGGCGCGGGGTTGAACGACATGATCTCCTCGTACAGCAGCTCCTTCAGCTGCTCGCGGCTGATGTCGTCCTTGTGCACTGTCGCGAGGGAACAAGCGTGTTAGCGGTGTCGTGAAATAAATTGGAATCGTAGTTACGCGCGAACGCGCATCAACGAAGGGGAAAAAGAAAACTCACGATCAAACTCGAAAAAGTCAGGGTCGAGCGGGGGCGCGACGGGCTCGTCGTCAGGGTCGTGCTGGGATTCGCATTTTAGTTGGCAAAGACGCGAAAGACAAGGAGGCGAAGAGGGAACTCACGTATGCTTCCAGATACGGGTGTGCCAGCGCGTCCTCGCACGTTATGCGTTTCTTGGGGTCAAAGGTCAATGTCTTGGCGAGGAAGTCGATCGCGAGGGGGTTGGCGTTGGGGAACAGTTGCGCGAATGGGCGCCGTTTCCGGAACGGCAGTGCGCGGATATAGTCGCGCGAACGGCGCGTAGTGATGGCGTAGAACTCGTCGAGGGTGGGCGTGCCGAGCACGTCGAGGATGAGCGTCAGCTGGTGGTGGTAGTCGCGCCCCGGGAAGATCGGCTTGCCAGACAGCATCTCGGCGAGGATGCAGCCTACAGACCATACATCAATGGCCTGCGATTACGGGTTGGGTTAGTCGGTATTTTAAACGACAATAAGAACAAAAAGAGTACTGACTTTTGTGTACTGTTTGAAGGTCAGCATGATTTCGGGCGCACGGTACCACCGTGTGGCCACGTATTCCGTCATGAAGCCGGTCTCTGTCCCCGACGGCTCTGCGGTCTTGACGGACCGTGCGAGACCAAAGTCTGCCATTTTGAGATCGCAGTTTGCGTTGAGGAGGAGATTGGAGGGCTTAAGGTCGCGATGGATGACATCGGCAGAGTGGAGGGCCTTGAGGGCGCGGAGGGTCTGGTAGATAAAGTACTGGGCGTGGTCGTCGGAGAGATCCTGTGTACGAATAACACGGTGCATGTCTGTCTCCATTAGCTCCTGGACCACTGAGAGGCATATGTTCAACGCTTCGCACGGCGAGGAGCTGCCAACGACGCACGATAAACCTCCTTGAAGGCATCTATCGAAGGGGGCTTGATGATATCGATAATGGAGATAATCTGGCTGAAAATGAGCCCAAAAACCACCAAAAGTACGTCGATGTGCGCACATTCTCGCTGACGCCGGCCTCGGACAGGAACTTGAGGAGCTTGAGCTCACGCAACGTGCGGAGACAGAACATGGAGTGCTCAAAGGGGGCGATCTTCTTAATCGCGACCTTGCGGCCACTGGGCCGGTGGACGGCGGAGCAGACAATGCCATATGCACCCTCGCCAACGACGTCGAGGACCTGGTATTGTGTGCCGACGTTGAAGCGGACCTTCCTGGGCGCGGGGGCGGCTGCGGCGGCCGGTTTTTTTGCGGGTGCGGCGGTAGAGTCGGACATGGGGGAGAGAACAAAGACAACAAGTGGACAATCAGGTATATGTAAGGGACGCGGGAAGAACAACCCTTGTGTCAAATAGTGCTTGTAATCCAGGCGCTTGCCATGGTGCGAGCTCAGGTTAGACGAGCTTGCGAGTCGAAATGGAAGACAAGGTTGTGCACAGTGCACAACGAGATGGATTCGTCTTCCGCCGCAGTAGATTAGATTAGATGTTGTAAGCACCGCCACCTGTCAAAGTCTCTGCGTCCGCTTCCACCTGCAAACCAGCAAAATCTTCTTCCTCTCATCAGCTTTTCCCTCGCAGCCTTCATTTGCTTTCCTCTACACTCACAAAAACGGCCACAATGTCTGCCGCCGGCATCCCCCTCCCTTTACCCCAAAACTTTGGCTTTCAACATTGGCAATATCCCTGCTCCTCAATTGCGACTTTCGGAGAAGAACGCGCGCAATCTGCGCTTCAAGGACTTCAACAAAACCAGTATCGCTGCAACCCGCGCCTACGAACGCGCCGCCTCTTCTACTGTGGTGTTGGTTCTTCGGATGTCGGCCACCCTCTCAGAGCTTTCTACGAGTACTCTGAGGAGGAGTTGGCTCTGATGGTTTCGTCCAAAGAGCTCGTCGGCGCAGTGGGTCCGTTGCCGACGTCCGTCACGTATTTCACCGCAAAGGATCGCATGGCTACCGCCAAGGAGGGTACCGAGCCGAGACGTCGTCCTTCCGTGACGCTTCCCCTCTCTTCAAGTTCTGCAAACCCGACGCAATGGCGGCATCTCCACCACAAGCAATTTTTGTGGCAACTCTCCCTGGACCGCCTGTGTTGTCTTTAATTTCACCACCGGCCGTTAGACGTGACCCCAGCTGCAAGCGTGTCCGCGGTGTCACTTCCACATTTGCTCGAACACACACTATTTGCACAAACTACTCTCGTCTACAATGACTTGTCCAAATTTATTCACCATCGCCCGTCGGTCACTGGCTTGGGCAATTGTTTCCCTTTTGGCGCGGCACACGCTAGCAGCAACACCGGGCAAATTTGCAACGCTTTAATGGACATTTGGCAAGCGGAGATCGGCACGGATGGCAGGCCATTCAAGTATGAGGATGATGCCCTTGTCACTCGTGTCCCTAATGCCAACGGTCTTTTCTCTTCCCTCATTCCCACTCCTTCCCACATTTCTCCTTCATCCCACACCCTTTTCCACTACCGTTTTGATCGAGATTCCATCGTTGCTCTCATCGACTCCATCGAGACGCCGTGGCATCCCGCCAAATCTGGTCTTCATTTTTTGAACACTTCAATTTTCCTAGGCTTTGGGAATTTGTGTCGCGTCGGGTTTCTCTCCCCGAAACGAAGCGTTTAAAATTCCTTCGCGCGTGCGCGCCATGATTTTCGGCATTCAGAGGAGGCACTATTTCAAGCTCGTGGATTTGCAGGTCTCGCTGCCATCTGTGTTTCCTTGTGACGAATGGCGCGTCTCGTCTTACTGTGTTCTCAAATGCGACATCCTCCTTCCAATCTAACACTTGGCGGTTTCATCCATCATTCTTTGTTGTGGTGGCTGGACTCGCGGACCCGTCATTGTACCGTCAACTTCGGCCTGTGGGCCCACTGCAGGACTTCCGAATTTTTGTTGACGCCAGCACGTCGTACGGGATCGGCATTGTCATCGGCGACCTTTGGTTTTCGTGGGAGTTGGTGCCGGGGTGGATGCAGCCCGGGCTCAATATTTGTTGGCTCGAGGCGGTCGCGATCGAGCTCCTCTTCATGTTCCTGGAGCAGCTTTCCTCCCGCGACATGCATTGATCCGTTCGGACAACAAAAGGGCGATTTGGGATCAATCTTTTGCGCCCGTCGCGATCGTTTCGGGCGTGCTCATCACCCGCAACATCGTCTATTTGCCCTCCGCCGACAATATCGCCGACGCTCCCTCACGCGGCCTTCCCTCCCATCTACGATCTCACAACCGACTCGTGCAACGATGTTCTGGCCTCAGGCCAAAAAGCCATGGCTTTTTGGCTGGCTTCGGCTCGAGTTGGCTTTGGCTTGGCCTGGGATTCATCAAGGCCAAAGCCAAAGCCAAACTAATTTCCCTGCCAAAAGCCATGGCCCCAAGCCGAGCCAAGCCAAAGCCTAAAATTTGGCCCTGGCCTGGCTTGAGATTCTCCGAGGCCAAGGCCAAGCCAAAAAGCCAAAGCCAAAGCCAGAACATCACTACAACGATCTCACTCCCGCCGGAGTTCGGGGCGTATTCCTCCCATCTCTGGAATGATCTAGCATCATTGGCGACGTGCCTGGACGAGTTCTCCTCGCCCCCTGCTCTCGGTTTGCTCGCTGGGGTCCCTCCTTCGTCAGTTTCTTCCTCACTCACCGGCCCGGGTGCCGCCGATTCTCACGCTGCCTTTGGTCCTTTTGTGGGTCCACTCTCGGCTATTCGTGTTTACGTTGTTTACATATGCATTTGAATACCACGCCTCCGCCTAAATAAGACTGAGGTAGACTACTAGTAATCTGCCATTCTTGGAATATGGTGGGTTTCTCATTCCGGCGCGAGATTTGGTGCTGACGAGGATGCAGCTTCTTCAACCTCACTCCTCGTCTTTGTCACTCCTCAACGGTTTCGCACCATCTTCGTGCGTGGTCCGCCTCTCCTCCTCTTCATCTCAAAGTGATGTCAATATTCTCGCAACAACGTTTTGGTCTGTTTTCTCCAACTGCCACTTTCCACGCGACCTGGTTCATGTGCGATTTCTTTCGAGTCTCTATTTTTCGTCGTCTTGTGCTGGAACTCTGGGGGACTTAACCCGAGAAGGCCGCGTCGCTCGTGTTGGCTGCGGCCACACGAGTACTGCACTTCGTTCTGCCGTTAATCAAGGTTAATCAGGCTTGACTCAGAGAATGTAGAGCACCAAACTGCTGACCCCCACAAATCAAAAGCCGAGAGCCCTTGGCTATTCTACCCGTCACTCATCACGAGCAAAAGTCACATGTTTTCTTCCTGCGGGTTCAAACTGCGAGACCTGATCGACAGCCGAGGCCTCTCCTTGCTGCGGCGTTGTGTTCACACTGTGGTCAGATCGGCTCCACGCTCACTCTCAAACCCTGCCTCTGCTCGTCCGGAAACTGCGCACTATAGGTGTCTCCATCGGCCCTTCCAATGATAAATCCGTGTGCATTTGCCCGCACCGTGCGCATCTTACTGCATCTCATCATCGAAGTCTCCTCCGCTTGACCTGGTTCTTCAGCACCGGTTTCACTTGCTCGCAATGCGTATCCGAATAAGGAGAAGGAACACCAACCCGCCGTTCCGAGGAAATCTCTCTACCTGGGGTTGATCCTCGTTGATCTTTCTTTGCCAGCCCGGTCATGGGAGGTCATGTCGCGCGATCCCGTACTTTACGCGTAGTATGTCAATCTCCTCGCCGCAACATCATCAAGATCTCTGTAATCCAGGTTCGACGCACAAGAAAATCAGCACTGGACGCTCATCAAGAGGCCTTTGATTAGCTATCATTTCCGTCTCTCACTCTCTGCCCTTGGGCGCTGGCTGTTCCGCTTTGCTGCTGCTCCATACAAATAATATTAATCAACGATGCACCCCTGAACACCAGGCACGGCATAGCACGCGGCGGCAAGCGGAAGTACTTTTAATCCTTAAGCGAGGCGCTGGGCAGGATCTTCACATTCCGAGGCTAAAGTGGAAGTGGACAATGGGTATCGCAACATCTAGGCAACTCGATCGGATCCCCGCCGACAGCCAGCGACAGCCGCGCAGGCCTCTGCAGGCCTGCGACTCGGTAACGCGACTCGGGTTCGTTCAGGATCAAGGATCAAGGTACATCCACATTGCGTCGCGGGGACGGCTAGGACGGGGTCAACCAACCAGACGCCCGGTCTTCCTCATGGCTTCCGCGGGCTGAACGTCTCGCCGTCGGGACAGACCCGCTCGGCGACATTTCGTCAACGGTGCAAGTCTGAATTCATAATCCTGTCTTTTGTGGGACAGACGCGACGCGACGCACATATGCCTCTGCTGTCTGTGTGTGTCGGCGTCGGTCCACTGTGTGTGTACTACCTCTTGGCAATCAAGCTGAATTCGATCAATCCCTCTGTTCAACACACATGTATGTACATCTGCCCATCTATCGTCCGTCTGCAACTCAATTCAACTGAAGATCTCAAGTCAAGGCGTGCATCTGCATGTGTGGCCCCTCGTAGCTGCGTCATGTTGACAGACTTCAGATTGTCCTTCAATCTAATCTTTGCCGGCATGGGGAAAGTCGTAGACGGCGATTACCAAACTGGCTTGCTTGTGTGCTTTTTCTGCGTGCACGGCGTCCGTAGGTATACGCCGTCGTGAGATGGAACCTGGAGCGGGGAATGGCTGAGATGTGAAGTGCATAAAAAGACGCGAGGCCTTCTCGGGCTTTCTTAGGCGACTTCAAGGCTGGGGTTTGCAACGCCGTTTTGTTCCTGTGCTCTTCTCCCGCTGCTGGTCGGTCTTCAGGAATTCAAATAATATCTTTCGCGGAACGCTCAACATCAGTCTGGCTCGGGGTTTCAAGGATATCTTGTGGGCGTATCTGGAACCTTGTTTGACGCTATGATGCATCAGGAAAGGGAAACAAGAGGTTTTATTGCGACGAAAGACAGAAATGTTGTTAACGTTTCTGGCTCAGATACGGTGATCAAAGTGGTTGCAAAAGTAGTCGTTCAAACGTTGACTCTGGCATGTTTAGCGTATAGACTGAATACGATTATCTTTTGAAACAAGTGTCTGACGGAAACATCAGATGGGACCAGGGGTGCGGAGATCGCCATGGCAAGCGCCTGGGTTACAAGCAATATTCGACACACGCGTTGTTCTTCCCAAAGAGGCGCGTCCCTTACATATACCTTATTGTCCCCGTCAATCTTTGTTCTCTCCCCTCATGCCTGACTCTACCGCCGCACCAGCAAAGAAGCCGGCCGCCGCAGCCGCAGCCGCCCCCAGGAAGGTCCGCTTCAACGTCGGCACACAGTACCAGGTCCTCGACGTCGTTGGCGAGGGTGCATATGGCATTGTCTGCTCCGCCGTTCACCGGCCCAGTGGCCGCAAGGTTGCGATTAAGAAGATCGCCCCCTTTGAGCACTCCATGTTCTGTCTCCGCACCCTTCGTGAGCTCAAGCCTCCTCAAATTCCTGTCCGAGGCCGGCGTCAGCGAGAATGTGCGGACCATCGGCGTACTTTTTGGTGGTTTTTGGGCTCATTTCAGCCAGATTATCTCCATTCTCGATATCATCAAGCCCCCTTCGATAGATGCCTTCAAGGAGGTTTATCGTGCGTCGTTGGTAGCTCCTGGCCGTGCCAAGCGTTGACCATATACCTCTCAGTGATCCAGGAGCTGATGGAGACAGACATGCACCGTGTTATTCGTACACAGGATCTCTCCGACGACCACGCCCAGTACTTTATCTACCAGACCCTCCGCGCCCTCAAGGCCCTCCACTCTGCCGATGTCATCCATCGCGACCTCAAGCCCTCCAATCTCCTCCTCAATGCAAACTGCGATCTTAAGGTCTGCGACTTTGGTCTCGCACGGTCCGTCAAGACCGCAGAGCCGTCGGGGACAGAGACCGGCTTCATGACCGAATATGTGGCCACACGGTGGTACCGTGCGCCCGAAATCATGCTGACCTTCAAACAGTACACAAAAGTCAGTACTCTTTTTGTTCTTATTGTCGTTTAAAATACCGACTAACCCAACCCGTAATCGCAGGCCATTGATGTATGGTCTGTAGGCTGCATCCTCGCCGAGATGCTGTCTGGCAAGCCCGCTCTTCCCGGGGGCGCGACTACCACCACCAGCTGACGCTCATCCTCGACGTGCTCGGCACGCCCACGCTGGACGAGTTCTACGCCATCACTACGCGCCGTTCGCGCGACTATATCCGCGCTCTGCCGTTCCGGAAACGGCGTCCATTCGCGCAGCTGTTCCCCAACGCCAACCCCCTCGCGATCGACTTCCTCGCCAAGACACTGACCTTCGACCCCAAGAAACGTATAACGTGCGAGGACGCGCTGGCACACCCGTATCTGGAAGCATACGTGAGTTCCCTCTTCGCCTCCTCGTCTTTCGCGTCTCTCTTCGCCAACTAAATGCGAATCCCAGCACGACCCTGATGACGAGCCCGTCGCACCTCCGCTCGACCCTGAGTTCTTCGAGTTTGATCGTGAGTTTTTCTCCCCTTCGTTGATGCGCGTTCAGCGCGTAAGCTACGATTCCAATCTATTCACGACAACCGCTAACACACTTGTTCCCTCGCGACAGTCCACAAGGACGACATCAGCCGCGAGCAGCTGAAGGAGCTGCTGTACGAGGAGATTATGTCGTTCAACCCCGCGCCCATCACATAATCCCGATCTCTGCATTTATATCTCTGTTTTACGACGAGCGGCGGGGGCGGGGTGTTATATAAAGGAAAGGTTGTTGTATAAGAGCAATGAGGGGGGGTGGGGACGGATGTACTACAACGACTGCGTGCGTTGCGAATGACTATGGCGCGGGATTGCGATAGAACTGACTGGGCGCTTTCTTGTCTTTTCTTCTTCATTGGCAAAACTTTATTTTTATCAACACACTCATGATCTCTTGGACGGTGTACGCATCTCATCTGCTCGATATGCGCCTACCCCCGACGGATGCGCTATATCATGGCGGTATTTCCATCTTGGAATTCGGATTCGACTTCAGCGGTATTGCTATCAGGCGCGCGACAATTCCCCTTGTGTTCTTTTCGGCCACTTCAGTTCCTCCTCCATCACTATCACGAAGCTCCCGCCCCCGGGCACAACTGGAGCAACCCCAGTATTACGCCGTAGCGAATGGGAGGAAATGATTCACAGAAGAAAGAAAGTGGGGATGCCATATTCCTCCCTGACAACAATATCTTCACCACTAATCTACCCAACCCCAATCATCGCTGTTCCATCCTACTCAATTACATCCACGAAGGATTGCTCTTTCTACGCACATTTTACGAACGGCAACCATGCGTGTATATGTGTACTAGGCATATGGAAAGAACTCCAAGTTGGGTATCGTTATTGGCGATGCCTGCTACGAAACGAAAGAAACAAGTCATCGCATTTTCAAACAGAGCGATGAACGATTAGATAGATGTAAGTGGAGGGAAAGCCCAGGGCGACGTCGAGCCGTCAGCAATTATTGGCTCTTGGTCCCGGATTTCTGGGAGACGCGGGAGCGGTCGGGGTCGCTTTCTGAAGTCACGCTTGATTGATGCATTGCAGAGGATGCGAAAGGCGAGGAGGAGGATTGGAGAGCGGGGACAGCGCCACGAACAGATGCCGAAAGCACAAAGATGTACGATGCCGGAACAGAACACCACAGATGCGAGAGACGAAAAGAACGTGGGTTGAGGCGGGAGAGCAGCGGCCAAGAAATTTTCGGAGAGCCATAAATAGTTGAGTGATGGAGAGCCCGAACAGAAAATTGAAGGTGCGGAGTTTCTGTGCTGTAGTGTGCCGATGGAAATATTGAGTGAAAGTGGCGGAGACTATTGCTTCCATCTTACGAGGCAGATTGGGGCGCGGGAGCAGGGTCAGCAGTCCTGGATCGAATCAATTCTTTTGCGTTTGTTTCCGGAGAGCCTAAAATACCGGGTCGACGAAAGAAGAGATAGGTGCTGATAGAGTTTGTCGTCGTTCTGACGGTGGCCAGGTGGGAAAGTCATCCGAGCGCCGATGAAACGCGTCTATAGAGCGTAATTTGCAGGAACGGACACCGTGCATCTTGGCTTGTACGCGTCGTTCACGGAGTGCAAAAGTGCCAGTGATAAGAGGTGCAAGGCGGGCGTTGATAACGTGGTCTGTCTGTTCCGCGACTGCTGCCTGATAGTTTGAGTCGATGTGAGTCGTAGATTCTGTTCAGGTGGACGTCGGAAGTTGACGAAGTCGCTGATT